>JAAEAF010011281.1:22640-114518 GCA_011037195.1 Triatoma infestans
TCTCAAAATTATAATTGACACATTTTATAGGTTGGGTACCAAATTTAATGAAATTCTTCGAAAACTGAAAAAAATGTTCAGTAAAAGCGCACTTCCGGTTTACTATTTTCTTGAAACTCAGAATTTTGGCCATCTATTTTTTTGTAATTAATTTTGTTTGGATGATAGAATTGTATAATCAAATATGAGAGCACTTTAGAGAATAATATAACCCCATCCCTCCACTAAAAGTGCCCTTAAATGAATTTTACCAGACAAATGTTTCAAATAAAAGTTATAGATCTTTGTATGTTTAGTTTATATAAGAAGATTCAAGAAAATTATCGGAGCAATTTTTGAGAAAATGGCGAAAAAGTGAAAAAATCATTTAGTAAAGTGGTAAAGTAAACGCACTTCCGGTTATCCGATTTTTTCAAACTCGGAATTTCAGCAACATATTATATTCTTATTAATATTATTTAGATGACAGAATTGTATAGCGAACCGTAATAGAACTTTAGATTGAAACCTAACCGAACCCCTCCTTCAAAACATTTCTCCTTTTAAATGAATTTTTCCGGAGAAATGTTTCAAATAGAAATTGCAGATCTTTGTATGTATAGTTCATATACCAAATTTCAAGAAAATCGTCGGAGCCATTTTTGAGAAAATTGCAAAAAAGTAAAAAAATCAACTAGTAAAGTGGTACTTCCGGTTGAGGAATTTCGACAGATAACGTAGGGTCAGATCTCATGGTGATACCTAAACGGAATATTAAGTTTCAACTTTCTACGGTTTTTCGTTTTTGAGCTATGGTGTTCACATACATATACACACACCCGTGCACGCACACAGGCGCACACACACAGAGAACATTTGCTAAAAACTTTTTTAACTCCGGGTAAGATCGGGTAAATTCGTTCGTAGATCGTAAGTAATGTTCATCGCGCTTGTAACCCCTACTCTTTTTGAAAAAAGTTAATAAAAACATACACTTTTCTATACTAACACAAAGAAATTTTTTATATATACATATATATATATATACTAAATTCTCCAGCGCGACTCCCAACTGTGAACCCCCTGCTTCCTACTTTTTTATACATATCCTGATACACCTGCAATTCACTAAGTGTACAATTCATTGTACGAACATATTAAAGGAGCTCCTGTACTGATATACGTTCCTATTCTTTTATGTCTGACTCTCCGATTGTACTACTGATCTTTTTCATTAATACTTTATAGATTACACAATTTTTGTACAATTTATACTTATAGTATATACAATTTTTGGTGTGACTTATGTTCCTAACTAATATAAAAATGAAAATATTTTTTTGAAATTGAAATATGAAAGAAAATAAAATCAAATAAGAAAATTTTGCTACTTTTTTATTTAATTTTTTACTTTTTTTCTTCAAATAGTTGGGGGTTCAGTCGCGCAATCGCGAATACCAGTAGCCGCCACTGCCCCCAGGTAGCCTACTGTAATATAGCAAAATATCGGTAGATAAAAAAAGCCACTCCTGCTTTCAACATTAAGACCTAAGTATTTTGCGTGTCAATGGCAGCGGAAGCATAAAAGATTAAGTATTAAATTAATTGCAAAGTTTACAATTGATTTAAAATATCTTAAAACGGTTGGAAAATGTATATAGTGGATATTTTTTAATCGCAAGGCCAAAAAAACATAACCCAAAAGAGACCAATGGATGGACAACCAACCCACATATGTTGCAAAAACAACACACTAGACTGAAATGTCACTTAGTGGAACTGCTAATGTTGTAGCTCCCAAGGGCTCCGAAAGTCAGTTTTTCCCAGAAAAGTGATTGCCCTCAGTATATCAAGTTAAAATAGAAAAACGTAAAACTAAAACTTTTCGTTTCAAGTCATTGTAAATTTTACTTTCCATTACAGTAAAATTGAAACACTGCGAGGGATTTTCAATTTATAAAAGTAGGCAATTAATTAGTCAAAAATTGAATATTAAGATATAATACATGTATATATATTCTGTCCTAAAATGTAGCAATTAATTATTTAGTAACAATTTTGAAAGTGGGAATGTTGCTTCTCACAAAAAATGTTCTACTACTACTTAGATTGTTATGTCGAAATTATTTGATTTAGGTCGACACAGAAAGGCCAAGGCTAGTTTATATAAACAAAACTAATGGTTTTGTAAGTTAGTAAGCGTATGTGTGTATCAAGCGCAAAGTTATCAAAGCACCAAGTTATTTCGAGGACTGCGAATATGAACCAAAAATCTCACAATACTTAGGCCCAGAAGGGCTTTGGATAGCATAGGGCTTGGTTCCTCTCCCCCCAATATCAAATTCTAAAGTAAAATATTTCAAATAAAATTGAGTATTTTAAAGAAAATTTATCCAGGTCATTTTCAAGAAAATTCACTGATATTTAAAACTGAGAAATCTGTAATGCTAATTGTAGCCTAAAATTATATAAATATATTGTATGGAAGTGGCACATCTATATATTTATGTAAGAACAAATATGTGAAATTAGAATTTAATGAGGATTTGTTATTTATGTAAGATCGAATCGGGCGTTCGCCCATCTTTTCAGGACCTTTTGTCAAAACAGTGTGATAACATAGACTTCCACAGAGCAAATTCAGTTAATACACTTTGTATTAATTTAATACTTTCAGTTTTAATTATATTTTAAATTAATAAAAAAATATATCTGATGCTTTGTCTTGTTGATTTATTTGACGACCCTTATAAAGTTAGGGCGTCCCCCTAGGGTACGCGCCCCACAGTATGAGAACCGTTGAACTAGAAATCCTAAATTAGTAAGAGATTTGTTCATGCATTCAATAAAATTGTTATTAATTTTTATAAAGCCATCATTCAATATCTTTGCTATTAGAATAAATTCTATCAGATTATGTTACGAAAAAGTAGATTTTATGAAGATTTATGTGGGGTACATTTTACAAAGTAGTTTAATTGGCGGATGTCAGATTTCTGCTGGTTAGGGTGCATGGGAGCTACTCTGACTCTAAACATGAAGCTTTCTAACTTATTTCTGATCCTTTTAATAATTATCTTTTTCTTCTTGGTCTGGTCAGCACTGGTATCACTTAATTATCTAACATGCCCTCAATTTATTTTTAAGTAAGAAAAGAGATCCTCTACATTTATATAAATTACATTTGTAACTTATGTTAAGATCCAGAGATTATAATTTAATTAGGCAATTGTATACTCGTCTGCCTTCCTCCCGATATTCTTTAGAGCGATCATGGGGACTTTTGCCAACTCTGAAAACAGTCATTAATGGCATAATCTGGAGCAAAGCGACTTCAATATCTTCGACTTCAATAATTTTTAGCAACTAGATATTCATTTTCATCTTTAGTAACATTATAGATTAAGATATTAATATTTTTTTAATGTCTCTTATAATCTGCCACAAAATGTCCGAAGAAAAATTTTTAAATCGCTGTATTTTGAAATTGAAAAAGTACTATTCGCAAAGGCGGTTAGCAGAACCAATTTATGCATTGGTGCATCGAAACAAGGGAGCGTTTTGGTTTGAACTTAACAAAAATGAGAACACTAGCCATCTAGATGAGCCAAGTTCAGATATTCCTTCGACAGTCGATTATGAGGAATTGCTCGATTGTGTTAAGTAGGACCACTCGACGGTTATCTACCATAATGGGGACTTCAAATGCCACGATGAGCCAGCTGCACAGAATGAATGAACTGTTAGAGCGCCAAGCAAAAAGCGTTTCTGAGTCCAAAAAAATTGCTTCGAAATCTTAGAAAAGGATCAGTTTTGGAAAACAATAAATTCAAGTGATGAAAAGTGGATGGATATTTTTGAACAACCGTAGGCAGGGCCTTGTATGTATCCCAATCAAGGACCGGTTCGGCGAAAAATGTCATGCTTTGCTTTCGACGGAACATTGCTTCTGGTAAACCCGTGCTTTTGCATTTTGAGCTTGTTCCAGATGGTAGAGTGTTGACTCGGAACTAAATCCAGACGGATAGAGTTTATGGAGTCTTAAAAGCAAGGTACCCTTCTTTCGTTAACCGAAATAAAGCTATTGTGCAACATGATAAATTTCACGCTCTTTATAGCAGAGTTAGAGCTAGTAAGCGTCATGCCTCATTCTGCCCATATAGAATTTGCACCTATTTTCTCTTGTTTAAGGCTCCGTTTCCCAAAGAGAGGCACTATGAAAATAATGAAACAGTGCGATTAATATGCAAGGAGTTTACATACCAAATCCAATGGGTGTCACCAAATTGAAATTGAAAGCAGTAGAAAATGAAGGTTTAAATTTTTAAGAATAACATTTAATCGAGTTTAGTTTTGCCTTAAAATTGTTTTTTATAAGCGAAAACATTTGTAACAATATAGTAATTAAATAATAATTAAACTACAACTGAAATGCAATTTTTATAATTCAATAATATACTGAGAATATAAGAATCCAATGATACTTAAATTATTTCTACTTATAAAATGAAAAATGATGGACAAAGACTATCATTAGTCTGGGAGTCTATATTACGTTATATAAACTCAACGTTAATAATTTGATGTTTGTGGCGCATGCATGTGACTTTAATCCAATATGATTTTTTTCACGTTCAATAACTTTAACTTATTTCTAATTTAGCAAACTTTTCACTTGTGCTACAATTAATTAGGCGAACTCCTTAGCTTTAAGAAGCTCTGCCGTAGACAGAATATCATTTCCCCAATTTTTCAGTTTTGTAATATTTTGTTCAAACGTAATGTGAACTTTCTGGAAAATTGTTATATTATCATAAATATTAAAATTGCAAATGAATTTATTATTATTTTCTCTTACTCCTAGTAAGAGGAATTATTGTAATCGTGCCTAATTTTCGATATCGAGTTTTCATCAAAAATACAATCTTTTGAGGTCCCCTGAGTCCAAAAAAGTGTATATGTGAACATCATAGTTGAAAAATGAAATATCGCAGAAAGTTCTAACTTGACACTCCGTACCACCAAAGGATCCGACAGTAACCAGTCATAACCGAAGTACCACTTCACTGAATGTTTTTTTTTTTTCATTTTTATGCTATTATGTTGAAAATAGGTCCATCGAAATTCTTTTAACTTGATATATCAATTTCACAGAATCGAACTACATTTGAATAATCAACTTTTATATGCAATATTTCTTGGGAAAAATTCATTTAAGGCGGTTTTTCGGGGAAAGGTGGGATTATGTTTTCTTATAAAGTGCTATTTCAGTTTCTTAAATAAGTCTAACATCTGCATAATATTAATTAGAATTGAATATGTTGCCAAAATCCCGAGTTTGAAGAAAATCGGTTGAAGAGAAGTGCATTTTCAATGAACAGTTTTTCCACTTTACTGCGTTTTTCCTCAAAAAAAAAAAAACGATAGATTTCTTTAAATTTGATATACTAACTAAAAATACAGAGGCCTATTACTTTTATTCAAACTTTGTTCCGGCATTGACTAAAAATTCCGAGCAAATTCAGTTAATACACTCCAAATAGAATTTGCTCACTGCAAGTCTTCTTATCGAAGCGTTTTGGCAAAAACAGCCAGATAATGGGCGAACGCCCGAAACTGGTCAATGACCACCAAAAGAAGCAGGCTATTACGGGAAATTTCTCTGACAGTGTGAAAACATTGACTTGCATTGAGCAAATTTAGTTGATACACTCCAATTCGCTCTGTGCAAATCTATGTTATCACACAGATTTTGGCAAAAACATCCTGATGATCGGCATACAAAAAGAAGCAGGCTATCAGGGAAAATATCTCTCAAACTTTATATATTTCTCTAGTTTATATATTCTATTTCTTACCGCGTTCTGACAAAAAAAAAAGTCTCAATTTCTGATGCTTTAAAACTATAAAAAGAAGTTATTCTCAAATTATTCACATCGTAGTAACATAATTTGGAAATATTCTGCTTTAGAAAAGTTTATTGTAATGCAACTACGTTGTTGCAAATATATGATATATTGTATAATATAATAAACCTTCTGGCGCACTATTATTTCCAAAATTGTATCACCACGGTTGTCAATAATTTGAGAATAGCTTCTCTATTTCTTTTACAATATTAATGCAATTTGAAAATAATACTGCGTTGCCGGAGTGCCATAAGAAATAACTAAAAAGAATATGTAAAGTAGACAAATATAATTCAGTTTTAGTGACTATTAAGGCTTAACTTGTTCAATCCAGAACAAAAATATATTATTTTTTTTTATTTAAGACGTCTCTACATCTATGGTCATTGGTGCCCGGAGCCTTTTCAGTGCACTGCCGGTCTCCGGACAAGGTTCTCTCGTTTACAAACCATCCTATCCATCACCAGACAGTGAGCTGTAGAGGCTTCTATAAAGAAAAAATCTAAAGGCAGCGCGTTACCATTGAGCTAATCCCTTTCCTAACATAAACACTCAATTGAATATGGTCACTTAAGAATAATAAATACAATTAATTAAAACTATGTATTTTAATATTATAAGAAATATTTATTTTTAATCGTATTGAATTGTAATATCTTATATTAATGACAACTTGTCAGTTTTGAATGACATATTATTATTAAGAACTGAAATTTGTTATTTATACAACCTCCTTAAATTCAAAGTAAACCCACGAGATCCTTTTGAAAAAATCCTTAAATTGAACGATTTTTAATAGTTATTTAATTGTATGAATTTTCTATTATTTTATTTTAAATTTGTTATATAAATTCTCTTAAAACTACTTTATGTACCCCGAGCACTTTAAAACTTGAATTTCCAGTGAGGTATTTTCAAAAATTTGCTTTCAACAAATAAGAGGAAATGAAAATATGCCACTTCGATTAGATCCTTCAGATGGGAAGGGAGTAGTTAAGTGGTCTCCCACGCTGAGGTCCCGCGTTCGAGTCCAGCTGTGGTGCCCTTAGATTTTTTTCTTCCTAGGAGTCCCTACAGTTCACTTTCCGGTATTGGACAGTGGTCTGTAACGAGAGAACACTGTCCGGAGGTCGGCAGTGCACCGTGAAGGCTCCGGGAGCCAATGACCATGGATGTTGACGCGCCTTAAATTAAAAAAAATAAAATAAAAGGTCCTCCAGTTTCTAGATTTTTTAGTCGGAACTAATTAAAATACACCTCACCAGCGGTGTTCGGCCGATAAAACAAATAAACTATATTACCTTCTGCATTTTTAACATTTGTGAGCATTAGACCATTTCCAAGAATTGGCCACGGTTTGGGGCCAGGTATGTTGTGACAGATATTTGCAGCCCTCAGTACCCACATGATATATTTTATTGTGTGCCATAGAATGTATATCACTAACGATGTTATAAGTACACTTAATACGAACATTTTGTAATATTAATGTAAAAGATTTAGGATAAACTGAAATATTTTTTAAATTACTTTTGCTTTTTAAAGTTAGTTTAACCTTGTAAATCATAAAGAAAAACTGGTGGTCAATAGTATGGAGAAAATTAGGTCACCGCATCATTGCCAGTAAAGTGTTTTTTTTTAATTTTAATTTTTGTTGTTTTTTTTTTCTAAGGATTTTTGGAAAGTTAATTAAATCATGTTTTAACATATCGAAATTTTGCACCTTAAATCTAATAAATAAATAGTGCCGTCTGTCTGTTCTTTTGAAATTTAGTAAACTAAATTCTGAAAGCAATATTCAGCATCAATACTTGATAGATTAGAACCATAAATGACATTGATGTGGTACCTTAACTTGGCTACTCACCAGAACCACAAAATAAATAAATAATCTTCTGGAAAAATAAATTAAATATATTTTATAGTCATTTACATGGATATGTAGAATATAGGAAGGAAGATCGTTGGCGCCCTTTTCTAGGAAATCGAGCGATAACAGCAAAATGAAAATTATTCATTAAAGTTGCACATTCGGTAAATGTATCAAATACCAAAAACCTAATATGAACTTACTTCCTGTAATTTTTCGTTTTTGAGATGTTTTATTACCATTCTCTAAACACATTGTTTTCTTACGGGTAGAACTTCAAATCATTTATTTCGAAAAGTCTGTAGAGAAAATAAAAACTATACAGACTGAAGTGTAACAATTTTGTCAAATTTTCGATATCAAGTTTTCGTCAGAAATACATGTTTTGAGGTCTTCTGAATCCAAAAATGGAATGGCATAGCTCTAAAACGAAAAAAATCGTAGAAAGTTCAATTTGATATTTTGTTTAGTTATCACCATGGGATCCGACAGTAAGTTATGGTCCTCACCTAGAAATACCACTTTACGAATGTTTTTTATTTTTTACTTTTTTGAGATATTCTCAAAAGTAGCTCTAACGATTTTCTTTAAACTTACTGCATCAACTACATATAAAAAGATCTACAACGTTTATATTAAATATTTCTCCGGGAAAATTCATATAAGGGCATTTTGTGGGCGAGGTGGCGTTTGATTTTCCTCTAAAGTGTCATTTCAATTGAATCCTCAATTCTATCATGTAAATAATATTAATTTGATTTAAATATTATTTGTTCAAATTCCGTGTTTGAAGAAAATCAGATGACCAAAAGTGCGTTTTCCTAAAATGTATTTTTCAGTTTTCTGCTATTTTCTCTAAAATGGCATCAACGATTTTCTTTAAACTAAGTATGTGAACTACACTATTAGGAGCTTCAACTTTTATTTGAAACATTTCTCCGGGTAAAGTCATTTAAGGGGGTTTTGGGGAGATTTTTGATTCTCAAAAATAACTCTAACGATTTTCTAGAAACTTAGTATATCAGCTACATAAACAAAGATCTACTCTAATTGTGATATAATTTACTTTCTCTTATTGCTATGAGAGTTTGTATTCCGATTTGTGTCAATTTTTTGACACCAGCGTTTTCCTCAGAAATTGTTTTGAGGTGTCCTTGTGAAACAAAAACAAATGTTTACAACTTTGTCTTGTGTTTCCTCTAGCATTTAAAATGTATTGGAAACTAGAAACTAAGAAAAGCCATGTTATTAATTGTATAACTCAACTTTAGGGGGAACTGAATTTTACAGGGATCTTGGTATCCTAGTCAAATTACCTGACAATCTGGCAACCATGAACTACACATAAGATCCTCGGAAATAGTTGGCTTTCTGAGTTTGGCCATACTATTGATAAAATCTAATTCATCAGTACAAGCTCTCATATCCAACAGCTCTTTACAGACGTTGATCATGCACAATTGTTATAGAGAATGTCTTCACCGAACAATTCACTTTTCATTCTTCAATGATATACATTGCAGAACAAATGCGCTCTATATTTAAGAAATAATAATAAATAAGAAACAACCTGAATAGTCATGATATCAAGTACCGCTGCTGTAGAACATCTTTTCGTCAACATCGCTCAACCAAACATCTTCTTTCCACAGTTTATATTGCATCAGCTTCACCATTAGAAGTTTATCAAGATTATTGCAATGCATTAGATCAAGGTGCTTCAAAAAATTTGGACTCTTTACTGGTTACGGGTGATTTAATTTACCTTAAGTCAACTGCACTACTTCATCCAATCTTCAGTGAAGTTTTGCCCTGAGGCGCAACTAATCTGTGATACAATGTGCTTTCTGCATTTAGAACAAAAGAACTACCTTAGGAATTGTTGTGGTAATATTTTAGACTTAGTTTTTACCAATACTGACATTAAGTGCAATCCGCTAACTGTTACACTAGTGGATATATGTAGATCTATTTCATCCTACCTTTTCATTTATCTACACTATTAATGCTGATGTTGAACGCTTAAAAATGCTTATTTATAGATATAAATTCAAAAACTGTGACTTTGATGGTATTAATGATTTCCCAACAAGCGCAGAATGGCCATTAATAACTTGTGACCATGGTGGTGATGAATCTTTTAATATTTTTTACTCGGTACTATCTGATGCCATACATAAATTTGTACCTTTATAGTCATTATCCTTCTTCTTATTCAATATGGTTAACTCAGAAATAAAACAGCTCATCTCACTAAAGAAACGTATCATAAATCATACTTGAATTCAGGTTTGACAGAATATTACAAATTCTCAATGCTTCGTAGGAAATGTAAAAAATTAAAGTATGCTCTAGAGATATGTATCCAACTCGAAAATTCTTATTAATAATAGGCCTGAAAAGTTCTAGCACTTCATAGATAATAAGAACTGTTAAGTTTTTTAAGAAACAACGCAGTAACTTGTAATATTACTTTATTTTGTACAGTTAGATTCACATCGCAACATTTCAATTCACATTCTTTAGTCTTTACTGCTACCTTTTTATCTCCTCTCAGTCACTGCCCAATGATCGATTTATATCGAAACTCAATTACACACGCCCTTAATGGCTGAGATAAAAACAGAAAATTTTTCAAATCTTACAAATATGATTTAAACAACCTGAGTTATTTTATCATTACAGTTTGGCATAAACTATCACATACATACCATACATTCTAACTCTCTTCACCTACAGCCAAAAAAACAATCAACATACAAGATATAAATAAAAACAAAATGAAATCAGTATAATGTAGTAAAAATAAATTCCATTTTTTCCTATTATAAGAATTTAGAAGCTCCTAATAATTTAGTTAGCATATCTGCGGTCTGATCATCAGAATCAATGTGTTTAATTCGGCAGTTCTATCAGAAATTTTGTTTTCTTTTACATAATGGTAATAAACATCGAAATGTTTAGTCCTCTTTGAATTCATCCCATTGGTTGCGATGCAGATTGAACTTGTATTGTCTTCATAATCTGGCACTCTCGACTTCAATCCCTATTTCCAATAATAGGCCATTATACCATACAAAATCTCGTGTAGATTCATACTATGCTTTAGGCTTTGCTTCAAAGAAGACAAGCAACTGTTGATTGCTTTCTAGCATGTCATATCATGTGATTCCCAAAAACCCTTATAATGTACCCTGTTGTATATTTTCTGTCATCCTTATTCCCCCAGGTTGCACCAAATTCACGAATCTGCGGCTCATCAACTTCATTTGTGAATATTAACTTTAAATTTGCAGTTAGTTTCCAATATTTCAACACTCTCAACAAATAGTTAAAGTGACTCTCACCAGCACAATCCTATTATCTACTTAAATAATTTACTGAGTAACTTAAATCTGGGCGGCTTGCTGACATCATATATAATAAGATGCCTAAAAAGTTCCCTAAAAGGTTTTTCAGTTTTTTTAGTTCTTGCAGGCGACAAAATGAGATCTTTCTCCATTGGTGTTTTGTGGTTGTTGCAGTTATTCATGCCAAATTTTTCAAGTCTTACTAATCGTGTCTTCTGATCAAATGTTATCACGTTTTTTTGTTTCTCAATGTCAATCCTAATAATGTATTTATTTCTCCTAAATCCTTCACACTAAAAATTGGACAGCGTTCAATCTTTATGTCTCTTGTTTCAGAAATATTTAAACCAAAAATCAATATGTCATCAACATACAATGCTAAATATAAATTTATTTTCTTATAGAGACATTCATCATAATTTGATTTTTTAAATTCCAATCTCAAAAGTTCGTAGTTCATGCGCTCATTCCAACACTTAGGTGCTTGCTTCAATCCATATATATATGAAGCTCGTTTCAATTTTAACACTTGGCCAGGTCTGCTTCCAATCCAGTGGCAATCCATAAACACCTCTTCATTTAATATTCCGTTAAGGAACGCTGCATTCACATCCATTTGATGAAGTTCATATCCTAATTTTAATGATATTGACAACATCAATCTGATTGTTTCAGATTTAGCAACAGGGGAGTAAAGATCAAATTCTTTCAGATGTTTCTGAAAACCGCCGTGGACTACCAATCTTGCCTTGTATTCTCCATTTACTTTTATTTTAAAAATCCACTTTCCATCAATTACTTGTTGATCTGATGGTCTGGGTACAATTTCCCAGACATGATTCTTCTTCATTGCATCCAGCTCACTTTTTATTGCAGTCATCCAACGTTGTACTTCTTTCTTTTGTTTATTTTTCATAGGTTGTTGGTTCTATTATTGTTTTTTCAGTTTTCATGAAAACACATTCTCTCCTTTGAGTATTACTTACACATTCTATTTTTCAACTTACTATATTCAATTTTTATATTCTTCTTCTCAGAATAATAAATCCCATATCCTTTAGTTTCTTGATCGCATCCAACAAATACCCTTGTTTTTGCCTTTGGATCCCATTTCCTGCGCTTTAGTTTTGGTATGTGGACAAATACCTTAAGATCCATAAGGTTTTAAAATTGCGCGGTTAAAGAACAGCCCAAGAGGTTTACCTGTTACTCATGTTCTTCCTGTTTTAATTAGGATATCTTATTCTATTGAGCCTATCTTGTTCTGGCCCTTCTGCCCATAGATTTTTATTTAATTTTGCACATATCAATATTGTTCTTGCACTCGCCACAATCTTTCGGTTTCCCCTTTCAATTCTCACATTCTGCTCTGGTATATAAGGATTAGTGCACATGGACTCGTGCATTATACCATTTTCCTTTAAAATACTTTTGATGACTTTATTAACTTCTTCTAAGCCATTATCACTTCGTAATTTTTTCACAGTCATACCTGTTTGTGTTTTAAACTACTTTAAATAAGATAAAATATTTTCCTTCATCTGAGACTTAAAGCACAAGTTCTCCAATTGGATAAATCATCTCGAAGAAGGAGATAATACTTATTCCCATTTAGAGAGTAACTTTCATTGGACCTCCTACATCCATATCCACTAACCTCCTTTTTCTTTTTTAAATGAAGTACTATTTGGAAATGGTTTCCATGACATTTTTCTAATATGCACTGCTCACAAGGGAACTCTTCATTCTTAAATGGAATACTTTCTCATTTTTAGATATGCTTAATATAAGTCAAATTTTGATGCCCTAATCGGCTATGCCATCCATACAATGTAAGATTGGCAAAATGATTAGTTACTATTTCACAATTACATTGATCCAAAACTTATAGCCCATATTTATACCAACCTGTCATAATAATCTTATTATTTAGGGCAAATTTAGCTTGTTTACTGTTAAAAATTAATTCAACCTTGTACTATTAAGAATTATTGCTTTTAACATCTGATCAGATAACTTCGCGCCTACTTCTTCTAATTTAATGGCGATATTATCAATTTCTTCTACAAATTCTAGTACATTATCATCACGCTGAAGGAAATAAAATTACTTGGTATATGTAGTTTATTGACTGTAACATCCACACCGTACATTTTTGGATCATTTCCTTTGAAGATCTGCAGATATTGTGAATGTTCATCTGTGTGTGATATGTGAGAGTATTTGTATTGTGTTTGTACGCTCGGTTTGCTCTGAGAAGTTGAATTCTATAGATAACTTTGTGGGTTGTTAATACAGACATTGGAAGTTGTAGCCCTGGAGTGATTTTTATCGTGCACTAATTAGGTACATTAGTCTAGAATTGTTACTAGACCCACAGCTAGCACGTAACAATATTTTTATTATTATAATTATATATTAGTATATATTTTCACTTTCTCTTATTGTAGCATTCCGATTTGTGTCAAATTTTTGACACCAATGTTTTCCCCAGAAATATGTGTTTTGAGGTGGACTTTGAAACAAAAACAAATGTTTGTAGCGAATGGCCTCTACATGTACGGGTAGGTAGACTGTGTGTCTGAGATGTGTGTAAAATAGCTTAAATAAAATAGCAGAAAGCTTAAACCATATTCCAATTAGGTAGCACCTCCAATTCAGAGGTTTGGTCAAAATCCACCAGACGGATGTTTGCAATTTCTCAGAAATGACACCAACGATTCCTTCGAGTTGCCTGTTATGTTTGGTAGAATAAAGATCGGCTCTGTGTTTCGTGCCAATTTACCTTGGAGAAAATAGTGTGAAAAACACGATTTTTGTCAAGTGATTTAATCTCAGTGAATTCTTTACTGTGTTAAAATTTTGCGTATTTTTATCGATTAGTTTGCAAGATTTTAAGAAAATTATTTTAATCAAAATTCTATAAGATAATCAGAGTGTAAGGTTCAGTGAAGTGGTGGGGGAAGCAGATTTGACGAAAGTATAACACCAAAATATTTAATAATAACTCATGAATATTGGACTCCAACATAGAACTGTTTGCTGTCTGTTTGTATATTATAGGTACGTTTATATCTCTAACTTTCTTATTGTTTTTTGTTACGTAATATTTATGCCAAGTCAGCTGAGTGGCGATTAACTACTTTTTTCTTTGTTCTGATTACGCTAAATAAAAAGGAAAGTAGAAACCAATATATTTAAATACTCATATAGCTAAATATGTCTGTTGAGGATAAATTTAACATAATTCTGGAAAAACTTGGAAAATTAGATATTTTAGTGAAAAAGCTTAACGATATTGACGCTAAGTTTGGAGGTGAGATTACTAGTCTGAGAAAAGAAATAGATGATTTTAAACTTAAGTATGATGAAGGTAGACTAATGGAAGATAGGATGAAAAGAAAATACAATATTGTTGTATTTGGAATAAAACATGATTCGTATACCTCAGCCTTAAATCAAGTGAAGGATATTCTAAAATCTATAGATATACCTGTCAATGATTACAATATTGATTACATCAGAAGATTGAATAAAAGAAATGAAAATGGTCCTTTATTGGTAACTTTAAACTCAATTTGTTTGAGAAACGATATTCTTAAGAATAAGTTTAACCTTTCCCAAATAGAACAATGGAAAAATATTAAAATAAAAGAAGATTTATCGCCTAATGTTAGGGCAATTAGGAAAGAGCTCTTTCCATATTTTAAAAGATATAAGGAAAGGGGAGATAAGGTTATATTTAAGTCTGATAAGCTATTAATCAACGGCCATTTCTACTCTTTAGAAGACTTAAATGCGAAAGAGGGTCAACTACAATTAAGCTAAAGACCACGAAGCGAAGAAAATTCTCCAACGAATTTAAAGAATGACAAGCAGAATAGAAGTAAAAATATTACGGATAAAATAAAAAATTCAGGCAAAAGAACACGAAGCAATAGTTTAGAGACTTTTCTTCGTAAGAAAGGTGAGGATAAAACGAAGGAAGTACAATCTCCTAACATATTGTATCAATGTGTCGTGAGAGATTAGCAACCAACAGTTTTACGGACAGATATAAACGGACTGGATAATGGATACTCTAAAGGACAATTGAATAGGAATATGGAACAAAATGTAAATAATAAACGACAGGAAACAATGAAAAGGAATTTATTAAAATCAAAGAAAAATATAATAAATATTTGTACATTAAATGTAAGATCATTGTTGGGCGAGGATAGGTGGTTTTAATTGAAAAATGCTCTGAAGGAAATCAACTGGGACATAGTTGGTCTAGCGGAAGTAAGAAGAAAATACCCGAAAATTATAGAGAAGAGTTTTGGAATTTTTATGCATACAAGATCAAGGAATGGACAACAAGGAGTAGGGTTTATTGTAAATAATAAATGGAAAAATTTTATCTTAGAATTCAAGGAAATTAATACAAGACTAGCAATCCTAAGAATTAAATTAACTGATAAGAAAGAGTTGGTGGTAATCCAGGGGTATGCTCCTACTTCATCTTCTGATCATTTAGATAAAATAGCGTTTTATATGGATGTGGAGAATTTAGTGCAAAAATATAAGAACAAGAAAAATATATTAATTGTAATGGGAGACTGGAATGGAAGAGTGGGGCGAAAATTGCATGGAGAAAGATTTATAATAGGAAAGTCAAATTATGGCACTAGGAATGAGGGAGGCGAAATGTTAATGAATCTGTTATAGTCAGCAACTAAAAATTGGAAACACCTTTTTTAAAGCTAAGCAGAAAAATAAATGGACCTGGATGGCTCCTGACGGAAAGAAATATGAAATAGACAATATTTTAATAGGCAATCTCCATTCCGTTAGAAATGTAAAAGTCTTAACTAGATTTAACTTTAACACGGACCATAGAATGATTCGAATCTCTTTGAATATAAAAGACATGAAGAGGAAAAGATTTTCAATACGAACGAAGAATTGCTATGAGCTGAAAGGGGAAAGGGCAGAAAAAGATTTTCAGGAAAAATTTAAGTTAATGTGTGAAAATGAAGGATTGAGCGGTAGTCTGGGGCAAGTTCAGGAATATTATAATAAAATTACAAAGATTATCAAAACGTGCAACGCTGACATAATAAAAGACATAGGAGAGAGGAAGGGATATACCTCGAAATTATCGGAAAGTACACTGTTATTATTACAAAAGAGGAAAGAAGTTAAAAAAGGAAAGGAGAGTATGCCAGAAGTGAGAAGGCTTAATAATTTTATTAGGAAAGCTATAAAAGAAGACCTAAAAACATATGAACAGAATAAAGTAATGGAGATTCTAGAAACTAGTAGATCAACAAAACAGATACAAAGGGAGCTTAGTGCAGAAAAAATTGGATTTTATCTTTAGAAAATAAGCAAGAACGAAATACTACTCAAAGGAAGGAAATGTCAAAAGTAGCGAGAAATTTCTTTAAAGTTTATATGAACTTGGACAAGAGGAAATATCCAGTGAAGTAACATTTATGCAGAATGAAGAGGAGGTACCACTTTTCCTAATATCGGAAGTTAATAACGCTGTGAAGAATTTGAAGAAAGGAAAAACGCCAGGCGAAGATGGAATCGGAAATGAATTAATAAAAGCAGGTGGTGAATATTTGATAGACGTTTTATGTGACTTTTTCAATAGCGTTCTAGTCCATGAAAAAATACCAGTAGAATGGAAACAGTCTAAGATAGTACTGCTTCATAAGAAAGGAAATAGAAATAAAATAGAAAACTATCGACCAATATCTCTCACTTCAGCCTTCTGCAAATTATTTACTAGTATATTAAATAATAGAATAATGAAGAAAATAAAGGAAAATTTAACCGTTGATCAAGCAGGTTTCAGGAAAGGTTTCTCTACAATAGACCATTTACATACTGTAAATCAACTAATTCAGAAAGCCAATGAGTACAATCTTAAGCTTTACTTAGGGTTTGTTGATTTCTCTAAAGCCTTTGATTGTTTAAAACATAATAGTATCATTTCTGCGTTAGCTTCAATAGGTGTGGAAAAGAAATATGTTAATATAATAAAGGAACTCTATAAAGAAAATACAGCTTTTATTGAAGGCGATGTCAGAAGTGATCCTTTCCCAATAAAGCGAGGCGTAAGGCAGGGAGACCCACTTTCCCCTACTCTTTTTATAACAGTGCTGGAAAATATTTTTAGAGGATTAGAATGGGACGACATTGGTGTAAATATAAATGGAAAGTATTTAAACAACCTAAAGTTTGCGGACGATGTGGTTCTAGTAGCCACATCCGAAGATCACTTGATCAAAATGTTTCAAGATCTGGAAAGAGTGAGTCGTGATGTTGGACATAGTTTGAACTACTCGAAAACCAAAGTTATTACAAATAGAATGGTTAGCCAGATAAAAATACACCATCCCAGTATCGAAGTGGTGGAAGATGTTGTATATCTAGGGCAGACAGTATCTTTCCAAAACAGGCTCACGAAAGAGATTCAGAGGCGCATAGCTCTCACTTGGAGGAAATATTGGTCGCTGAGAAACATAATGCAAGCTAACATAGATGTTAAATGGAAGAGCTTTATATTCAACTGCAATATCCTGCCCGTGTTGACGTATGGATGTCAAACTTGGTCGACCACTAAAGCTATAGATAAGAAAATAGAAATCTGGCAAAGAAGTGTTGAAAGGAACATGCTAAAAATAAAGAGAAGAGATAGGATTAGAAGCCAAATTATAAGAGAAATAACTTCAGTGAGAGACGCCGCTCAGTACTGTAAGAAGTTAAAGTGGGAGGGGGCTGGACATCTGGCTAGAATGAATACACAAGGATGGTCACGGAATGGATACCTTTAGGAGGAAAAAGGAAAAAAGGTAGGCAGCACAAAAGATGGTCAGATGAAATAAAAAAAGAAGAGGGAATCAACTGGATGAGGAAAGCGAAATATAGAGATTTTTGGAGCAAGAAGTGTGAACAAGTGGAGAAATCAGGCAACTCTTAACCCTAGGTACGGCTAGTGTAAAGGACCACAATCTCCCTTAGGGGAAGGCCTACATATTTTACATTCGAAAGAAAATTAAAAATATATATATATATGTATATATTAGTGCAGTTTCGGTTTTATTCAAGTTGAATATTATATAAAAAATTGAAATAATAATTAAAGAAATTTTAAATTTATTCTAATAAAGTAGAGAAGTTTTAGTTTTTAATGATTTTATTTTATTTTGTTTAAATTGTTCAGTGGATATTTCTTTTATTTTGTTTAAATTATTTGAGATTTAAAGTTTTTCATTTTATGTAAAATATGTAAATAAAGGCTTATTATTATTATAATTAGGTACATTAGTCTAGAATTGATACTAGGCCTACAGCTAGCACGTAACAATATTTTTATTATTATAATTATATATTAGTATATATTTTCACTTTCTCTTATTGTATAGCATTCCGATTTGTGTCAAATTTTTGACACCAATGTTTTCCCCAGAAATATGTGTTTTGAGGTGGACTTTGAAACAAAAACAAATGTTTGTAACGAATGGCCTCTACATGTACGGGTAGGTAGACTGTGTGTCTGAGATATGTGTAAAATAGCTTAAATAAAATCGCAGAAAGCTTAAACCATATTCCAATTAGGTAGCACCTCCAATTCAGAGGTTTGGTCAAAATCCACCAGACGGATGTATGCAATTTCTCAGAAATGATACCAACGATTCCTTCGAGTTTTAACTTTAGTCAAGTGTTGGTAGAAACCTCTGTTCATAACACTAGATTCTTTGTTGAACGATAAAGGCAACTGTGGACACTTACTCTCTGATAAGTTCCAAGAATAAATAATTAGAAATTACTTGGTTAAACAATTATGTATTATTTTCTTTAAAACAATAATGATATGTCACAAATAATACACGGTAAAAATAGCAATATGAATTATTAATGGATATATGAACTTTACTTTGTGTATAACCACTTGGAATATTCCAGAAAGAAATCAGGTTTTCAGTGGGAGATATATGCGGTAAGAAATATTTCTTCAAAGCATAAAATTATTATCTGCAAAACCTAGTTAACTACACTGAATTTAGTCGTTTATTAACGATACAAAAACAAAATTTTCTATAATTATTTTCTACTTGACTAAATCTTGAATCTTGAAATGTCTATTGTTATCACAATTTCTTGATTTAATTCTGACCATATATCCCTCGCTGACCTCCAGTAATAAGGAATATCTGTATTCCAGTTTGTGAAATTCCAAATCTGATTCAAATTTATAATTTCTAATTGCAGTAGAAACGAGAATTTTGATTGTTGCCATCGCATAAATACCTCCTGTAAATTAGATAATAAAAAATTATCATAAAAACGAATTTTTAATTTATTTATATATTTCAACTATAATTGTAATTTTACTTCAATTTTTTCAGCTTAGGATGAGTCTGGCTATCCACAACATTTCAGTAATTTTTCAATCAGTTTAGGTTTTTGTCTTTGGTTTTGAGCTGGCTATATGAGCTCAGAAAGGCTTTGGACAGCATAAGGCTGATCCCTCTCTAAAGACGAGTTTGGGAAGTAAGTCAATTAGACCAAAATCTGTTTGATGGTATGAAGTATTGCCGGGAGCTCAGGATCAGAAGCGACGGATTATTATGATAAATTTGAGTTATCGAGTAGAGGAAGGCCACTATACCAGTCACTTCAGCTGGTATTATGATATGGAAATTTCTAGCGAAATTAAATCGGGATTCATCATATCAACTAAATGGTCGGTCCTAATTTCCTCCATCAATCTCTGATTGGACATCAAACTCTGATGTAAAACAGTGTAGCATAACTAAGATTATTATAAAAGCATTGCATTATTTCAGACACTCTTGTGACTTGTGACTTGACATTGAACGTTCTCTTTGTAATTATATCATACCTTGTCAGTCTGTCATAATAACTGTATGTTACTTTTGTCAAAAAAAATTATTTTTTTTAAAGAAGTCAAAAGATATAACTTTTATATATATATATAAAATCAATGTTTGTTTTTCGATTGCCGGGGGAAGGCAATTGTAACATTTATTTCTTGGTAACGTTATAATGCAAGATTACCTGATTGTGATCTCTACAATAGAACCTAACAAAATTTTGGTCACTAATTCTTATGTCCAAAGATGTCTATAAGTGTCTGCAAAGTTTGAAAAGAATCCATATCCAAAAAGATTAGATATGTGATGTGGATTAAATATTAATCTAATTTAATACATAAGTAGTGTTTAGCAAGGTTATAAATGGCGGAGTCTCATAGCGCCCCAAACAAATGACCGACCTATAGCATACTAAAGCCATAATGATACCTCACGTGAAGAATACAAAATCAAATAAAAATAAATAAATAAATAATTTATACTACCTGGGCAAGATCTGGGTCCCCAGCTAAATGGAAAATATGATCCTTTCGGTCTTTTTGCACACTCTTCTGGTAGAAAATGATCTGGATAGAATTTGTCTGGATGTGACCAGAATGTTGGATCTCTATGCAGATGATAAAACAAAATGAAGACAGTGCATCCTTCGGGGAGCGTATAGCCATCTCCTAAAATATATTTATTAATATTAAAAAAAATTATTTTAAAATATATTTACAATTTCATTGAAGAAATTTCCTAGGCGGAAATATTTGGATAGCGTGTCTCAAAATGTGGCGGCCTTTGTTGGTGGATCGAAATGCCTAAAAATGAACAAAGAAAATGAATATAATTAAAAGCTATCCTATTCAAACAAAAGGCCTGAAACTATTTATTGGCATAAAATCATAAAATGCACTATGAATATTTATGCAAGTCAATTAATCATTTAGTTTAAACACAATTTATCGATTAAAATTTGTAATAATTGCAGTAACAGAAAGTTGTGTGACTGTTACACACCACATTTTTTTCATCATTTTACAAGATATTTTTTGAAATAAACATGTTAATATTCTTATGAAATAAACAAATAAATAAAATTCTGGGTTGTGATGGCGTGGATAATGAAAGACTGTTAAAATTTGGAGAAGAAGACTGAAGAAGTAATATAATTTGATAGCGGAATTTTGGCGTAAAGAATAAATTCCAAAAGATTAGACTGACGCCATTAAATGCCCAGAATTTAAAAAATTGGATAAATCTAAAATATGAAAATTACAGAGGCATATCTTTACCAGTGACGTGGTGTAAGGCTTTTGCGGACTCTCTAAGCACAACAAGGTTCAGCTGAGATGGGTGCCTGGACATAAATGGATTGAGGATAATGAGACAACTGATCAACTGGCCAGGAACGGGGCCAATACTCCGTTTTGTGGTCCAGAGCTTGTCTTGGGGATAACCAATAGAGCAGTACGTGCAGCTATTGGAGACTGGCTCCGAAGCAAGTATGGGGCGCTCTGAGAAAAGCCCAGGTGCTATGCCAGTAAAGGAATGATGCCAAAACTGTGTAAAGGCAGGACCAAAGTGTCCCTTAGCCTCTTGTAGGAACCATATTTCTCTGGTGACGGAGTTATTTCCGGTTCATGGTTGGTTCAGGAAGCATCTGTATAAGGTGGGGCTAATAAGCTAGGAATCCTTGTGTAGACTGTGTCAGGAGGTGGAGGAAATGGTCCCGCACCTGCCTTTTGATCGCGTAGCAAGAACCAAATTGCGACACGAAACCTTAGGCACATTGCGACCTGAGGAGACAGTAATGCAAAAACATCTAGTGGCGAAAACCACTAAACTGCTTGAGAGGGTAGAGATTACCTTCGAGAAAAACGGGGATGGAACAATATTCCTACGGTGGCTGCCGTACAGGGGTGTAGGCCACTAATCGGCAAACTAATCTATTTTCAAAGATTTTCACCAAGATTACGACATCATACTAGAGACGAAGTCTTTAGTGTTTTGGAGAAATTATGAATACCACGGAAGTAAGTGCGTCTAATCAGAATGACATTAACTGGTCAGGTTTCAGGCTAAGGTGCAGATTGTGCTCAGAAGACGGCCTAAGGCAGGGTGATCTTCTGGCTATATTTAATCTCGCTCTTGAATGTGCATTTCGTGTCATTTGCACAAACCCTAAAGGTACGATATTTAATAGATTATCGTAGCATCTAGCTTAGGTAGATGATATGCTAATTACGGTGCCATCAAGGGAGGCATTACAGAGAAATTTGAGGACGCCGCATAGAAACTGGGCCTGAAAATAAATGTTAAGAGGCCCGAAGAAAACATGAGGTTAGTAAATGATGTCTTAAGTCGGATTGCCATTCAAATACCTGGAAACTCTTGTTTCTGAAATGTTACATGACATTAAAGGAAATTGAAGAAATTAAGGGTGTCTCGCTGGGAGTACAGAGAAGAACATATGGACCTGTCTGTGATAACGGTCTTTGAGAAGAGAAGAATGAGGCGAATATACCAAAAACCAGAAGTAGCATATTTTATTGCGAAGAAACAGCTGAGTTGGCTGGAAAGTTGGGACAGATCCCTGTCTGTAGGATACTAAAAACACTTTTGGAAGCCAATCCCGAGGGAAGACACATTAAGGGACGACCCCGATTAAGAGGACTATAAAATTTGGAGGAAATATTGGGAAGTATGGAAATGAGAAGATGGAACAAGTACGCTCAGATAGCGAAATGTAGAGCAGGAGTGTTGAGAAGGCCCAGTTCTTTGAAGAACAGTAGCGCCAATGGGTAGGTAGGTAATTCTTATGACAAGATCAGTTCAAGTTTAGTGAATAAATTTTATCATTCAAACTTCTCTAATTTTTTATTGACTTCAAACATAATACTATTATTAATAATTATATATTTAATATAATCTGAATCTTACCTAAATCTAAATCATTTGTGATTTTTCTAAATATACCAGGTGCACTGTATAGACGCAATGTTTCTTTGATTACATTGGTTAAATAAGTCAGTTTGGATAATTGTTCCCAAGTTGGTGCCACTTCAGGATTTTCTCCCAAAATATCCAGTACTTCCTGATAAACCGCTTTCTGGTGTTCAGGAAACATGGCTAATAACAATAAAGTGTACGATGCAATCACAGCAGATGTATCAAATCCCTGTAACAAATAGTACATTAAGTTAGGCAAAATTACATGATATTTTCTGTTCTACATACTATATTAGTATAGCTCTAAATTAGTTTTCACTTTTTATGAGCAATTGTTTTTTGTGTGTAGGATTAAATACTTGCACTTGAATTTTTTTTTTTTTTTTTTTAAGACGCGGCAAAATCTACGGTCATTGGCGCGTCTTAAAAAAAGTCTACTCAGGGCACTGCCGTCCACCGGAACGTGTTCTTCCGTTAAAGACAACACTGCCGATCACCTAGGACAGCTAGGAACCTCCGCGTTTCTAGTTGAGCGCGCTACCACTAAGCTAACCCCTCCCTTAACATTTATTAAAACATTTCTATGGGAAAATTCATTTAAGCGGTTAATTCAATTTACATCTAAAATGTTGTTTCAGTTATTATATCATTCTATCATCCAAGATCATTTAGTTTCCCGCGGTCATTTAATGAAAACCACTTGTGTTTCCGGGTTGACACCGCGTCAATGATTTGCTAAAAACCGACGTTTCGCCCATGTTGGAATGAGGGTCGTTACACCTTGAAACCAATAAGGCACTATTGTGTACATTGATTGAATTGTTTTTACATTTTACATTTACTTTTTTGTATAATTGCGGAATAAGTAATTAATAACAATATTTTGGTTTGAAAAAAAATAAGCCCCAGACAGTTTTTGTGGGGGCTTTCACATCCTAGTTGTGCGGCTTTAATGACAACTCAATTTGGGGCAGTTCTTTTAAATTATATAGATAAAGTTTCCTATACTATTCACATTTATCAGAGACATTTTCCGTGGTAGCCTGCTTCATTTTGTGGTCATCGACCGGTTTCGGGCGTTCGCCCATCTTCAGGATGCGTTTTTCAGAAAATGTGACAATACAGACTTGCACAGAGCAAATTTAGTTTACACACTCCACAACCATTCACCAACAACCACTTCACAACAACCATTCACATTTATCTTTCAGTGTTTTCGATCAGCAGAATTCTAAATTGTATTGTACCATGGTAACGTTTTCGATGGACTGGAGCATTGAGAAGAAATTCTCCTTAATCTTGTGTCTTTGAAGAAGCATTTATTGAACTTGTTAACAGAACTCCTTTAATAATCTATAATGACCTACACAGTTATAATTGCAGTAAATAGTTAGTTTTCTTTTAACTTACACCAACAAAAAAATCAGTAGCAAGCTTTCCAGTTTCTTCCCAAGAGAGTTTATATTGTTTGGCTTTATGCATGATAACATCTGAATAGAAAATTGGTTTATCATCTATATCTTCTGCAATACATTTGTATGTTACTTATAACTGAAGCAATTTGTTCATGTTAAAAAAATGACATAACACCTACCTCCGATCTTTTCTCTAGTTTCTATTCTAGCTTGCAAAAGCTGTAAAAAAAACAAAAAACAAACATACCTTGTTCAGTAAATGGTTAATAAATTAAATTCAATTATTCTATGAGGTATAATATTATTTCATAAATGTATTATGTTTCATTTGTTGAATTCATGCAGAACAGTTCTGAATTAGTGATGAAAATTTATTGGTAGAGAAATTATTTTCTTTCATATTATAATATGGCAGACTAACCGTGCAATAGTACGACCTTGCTCACTAGAATGCTGCAGTATGCAGCATGAAACTAACCAGTACTCGTAGATGGAACTGACCATGTTTATTTTCTTACTGTTTTCTATTTACTTTCATTATTACCATTCATTGTGGCTTTTATTATTTATTATATTTTTTCAGGCTTAATGTCTAACTACCAAATTAGGCTTCCTGGATGGGGGCGGAAGAATATACTTTACTATTAACATTTTTAAACAGATATAAAATTTAGCAGTTATACGCGGGAACTCGAACTTGGGACCTCCCAGTTATAGGTCCATGCTCATAAGCGCTACACCATCATACACAGGGCATGCTCTTAGAAGCGCTGGGTCTACGCATCAGTTCTGCGCGGGAGGCTCCCTTGAAAATAAATATGTGTATATTCACATCATTAATTTAAATTTTAAAATTTATAAACTTTTTTTTGTCATAATCTTTCTTAATGACTAATGATATTATTATCAACATAATATAATCACATAAGTCAAAACTATTTAAAAAGAATTTATTATTGCTAAAATATGAACTACAAATGTGAAATATCCTGAAATAGTAACCTAATGCTATGGTTTTGTAACATAGACAAAATACTGTTTATTATAATTTATTATTATGACTTTTTGTCATTTTCTTTCCAGTGTTTCTCGTTTACTAGTCCGATCGCTGGGACACCATTTAAGCGTTGGGGCCAATCTATTTCAGTGAATAGATTTTCTTTAAATTTGGAATTCTAATATTTCACTGAAGTGGCTCTTTATTGGAATGCCTGACTTGCCTTTAAGAGCACTCAAAAACAAAATTCTTGAAAAATGTTACAAATAAAAGTTTAGACACAAATGTTTTATAGATAGTACATGACGCTTGAAGAAAACCTTCGGTGCCTTCTTGGATTCAAGCGTTAGAGTTTTTGAAAAATATGGCAAAACATTCAGTAAAGACGCAATTCCGTTTATTGATGGATCTTGTTTCAATCCTTTGTACGGTGCATTGGCGGCACCTAAACGGAATATCAAGTTGAGATTAATGTGACTTTTTGTTTTGAGATAATTTGTTAATACACACGCACACGCATACACACACCACATTTACATAAACACTATTTGCTAAACAACTACTTTTTCACACTCAGCAGACTACAAAACAATGTATTTCTGATTTGGCATAATTGTAATATTTGCTCTTTCAGCAGTAAGAGAAAGTCTAATTGCCTATAATTGAGAAGAGTTAGGTTCTCTCATTTTCTCTTCAGCAGAACTCTAATTTTGTTAAAATTGGGCGAGTTGTTACTTGCTGCAATAAAGTTTGTTTTAGTACAAATTTAAGTGTTTTAACATTTTTAATTGAGATCTGCATATTTACAAATTCCCATGTTTAATCAATATATATACATATATGTTTATATATATTTATTTGCTTACCTTGCAACATAATTTCCACAATGGTATAGAAAGTTTCTTTAAATATCTTCCCTTTTTCGAAATTTTTGCGAGTGGCAAACAAATCAAGAAGAGAATATTATATACCAATTTTACCATTATTTCTGCAATGCTGTAAAATTATAATATAATCAAATTTAAATATAATTTTCGATATATAAATATATTATGACTAATTTATTACTTCGTTCTAAAACGTAATATATAAAATATAAAAAATTTACCCTTCAAGACGCTCGTAAATATTGTAATTATTATTTTCAATCTCGTTCAAATCATATCCAAAGTTTGACACTAAATAAAATCAAAATATTTTATTAATAGCAATCAAAAATAAAATAACATAATTCTTGTAGAAAGGCTAGAGCACTGGTTTATAACTGATATATTGTAGAAACTGGTTCAAAACTTTTTTCATTCATACACATAAAGCAAAAATTAGACATCAGAGTTTGAACGGGGATTATTGTACAGTAATATTCTCCTTCCGATTAGATTCTGGTTTTCTGAGTATCTTCTATCATAAATGACAATCATAAGAAATGATTTATGGGGAATTCAGATTTTAGCTGGCGAATACAATTCATTATTATGATGGCACCTCCACAATTTCAACAAATGCTCAACATTTCCATTCGGAAGCAATCAGACACCGTTTATTACTTCAGCATCTGCCTAATTATTTAAAATACTAAAAATCCATCATTAATTCATTGTACACTGCTAACTAAAAGAAACTAACTACAAGAAGTACAAGCTTCCTATAAATGTATTTTCTTAAATTCACGATACTTCCTAAAACTGTAATTAAACGAATATTGAAAATAAACACTTCTCAAAAATATAGTTCATACTTACTATCTATTTCTTTTTTAATATTGGATTCATGCTATATTTCTTGCATAACTCCTATATTAAAAAGTAATAAATTAATAATAAATCTAATATATTAACATTAACTTTCAATGTAACACCTCGTTGAGGGCACTGAGAAGGCTCCAGGCGCTAATGGCTATAGATGTTGACGCGCCTTATAAAAAAAAAACACCTGGTCGTTATTTGGCGCCCCCAGCTATACAAATGACAGCCATTACTATCTTTCAAACCTAACAGGTATATTTTAAAATTCTAAAAATTAGAAATGCTTATTTCAAATGAATATACATATTATGACAAAGGTACTCTGAAAAAAATCATTCCAAGACGAATAAACAGATAAAAGGTGAATAGGTAGTTCTTCTACACGTTAGCCAAGTCGATAATTATGTTGACCTATTTATGTTATAATGTCTTACTAGGAAAATTATCGTTTTCCTACACTTAGCAAATATTAATTATTCGTGCTATGAAAATTGATGCATTTAGATATACATATATTTATACAAAGTAATTAGAATTTATTAATCCTAGTAAGCAGCCAATCAGATAACTCAGTTTAAATCAATCTTTAAAAAGTTAAGAAAAGTTAATCACAAAATTTAATAGTAATTAGTAAAATATTATATACTCACCACATAGAGTGTCTACGGTGTAGTTTGTTACATAATTTCTTAAATTGAAACTTTCGCCAGTATCAGCATATTTTTTCAATACTTTGCATAGTTTTTTAGATTTCTCAAGAAACATGTCCAGATTGGATTCAACCATCTTTTTAGTAAGTATTTTATTCAATGGCTTGCGCAACTCTTCCCATTCTCTCCCTGGACATAAAAATATTTAAAATATTAATAATATACATATTTTTAACTTAAAAGATGTTAACTTTGAAAAATATCTGTTATAATACCATTTCTAACGAATAAACCATTTGATATAATCGTGAGAAGATTATAGATTGAATCTTTCTCTAAAGCATCTGGACTTGTCAGAACTGTCTGTCAAACACATGAATAGTTTGGAAATTAGAAATTTATAATTTTTACATTTTATATTCTATATTAAAATTACATTTTGACAGTATATTTCGAAACATATACTTTCTTGGTAAGCTCAATTTCTAAAAATCAAATACAAAGCCAATCCAGATTAATACTACCCCAAAGTGCAGGTGTGGTGAATCAGAATATATGTGGTCATGAAAGCCAAGAAGGGAAGGAGAAGGCGGATATGCTAGCTGAAAGGGGTGATAATAAGGAGCAGCTCTGAAGGATGTTCGTACTCTGCCTACCTATGTAGTTCGGCCATGGAGCAGTGTACACGAGTCCACTGGGCAGCACGACACAGTGTATGGCAACGCTGCCATGGGTGGACTTTAGATAAAAAAAAAATGAAAGTCTTTGGGACGCTGATAAGTCAATGTATCCTCCCGAGGTATGGTTTCATATAAATATATTACACTGAAGATCGTATGCGATTGTATCGAGGAATATGGGGTCAGAAAGTTTTGCCTCGCTAACAGCTCTCTCTATATGTGGTTGGCATCCCTTCAGTTTCCATGGTAAAGGCACCGCCGTTAGACTTTTTCTGGTGGTAGATGACAAAGAAGTTTTAGACAGAAATCATACTATTTGTGGATTCTTAAATTGTGAGCAACTATCACGAATTCTATTATTAATTTCACTCTATACAGAATAACGAGTTAACAATGAATCCATTAAGAAAATTATAGAGAATATAAGGAATAAATGAGAGCAAATGTTTGGGCTACACTATGTTGCCCCCATTGTAGACTTCCAAATGATCTGCCTAGTCATTGCGCTCTGGCTAGTTTCAGATTGGTGGCTGGAGATGACTACCTGAATAAATACCTCCACAGGAACAGATGTATTAGACTTCCTCAATTGCGTATTTTGCCGAATGGTAGAAACGGATGCGAACCCCCTCATCACTTATGCGGCCCTGCAGCATTTGAGAAGCGTCCTAAGAGATGGCTTCTCTTCAAAACCAAGCCACACTATTCTGGGCTATGAGATGTCAAATGACCGAGAGGGCCAATGACAAGAACATTGGTTAAGAATAAGGATAATATGGGAAGGTATTACTCAGTGGTAACCCGCTGGACTCGCACGCGGAGATCCTGTGTTAGAGTCCAGCTATCCTTAGAGTTTCTCTTCCTAGGTTCACTATCCGATGGTGGCAGTGTTGTCTGTGAGGAGAAAACACTACCCGGAGATCGGTAATGCACTGAGATGCTCCGGCCGCCAATGACCATAGATGTTGACGTACCTTAAATTATTAAATAATAATAATGATGACAAACTAAACGAACATATAGTATAGAAAATTTTGTATATGTAAATTTAATTAAATTAGTATAAAGGTGGTTAAACCACATACCTCTATATATTTTGGATTTGCAGCAAATATCATAAGCCTGGGGCCCATCCACATTTTCATCAGTTTAGCTGGTGGTTTGCAGTATTCACTACACAAATTCATGATGAATTCAAAAGAATCTGAAAATTTAATATTAAATTTTCAGTTATTAATATTTTAATATAAATATTTTATATTTAAAGATAATATTTTAATATTAACTTTTAATTTAAAAAGTTAATATTAAAATTTAATATTAAAAAGTTAATTATTCTTTCTTTATAAGACCGGCTTCATAAAATGATCTAAACATTTTGGAGTGGATACTGTCGTTGAATCTAAAGGTATAAATGTAAATTGTGACATGCAATTATGACAGCAGATTGTGGTTTATTACTGATTCTAAACGGATCACAACAAAAGTGATGCTCTTTGAATGAAATAAATATAGAATATATAACTGGGTTGAAAACTTTATACGTTGCCTCTTTTTAGGGTATGTATCTTTTTAGTGGTCTTATTATTAGGGTTTAGAAACGCTTGAGTATAGCATTCCAGAAGCTTCCAAGCTAAGCTAACAGTGAATATGATATTTTGATTGTTACCGATTTGATTACCGATATTGATTTTGATTTTTTTACTATCTCGTACTGCTAAAAGAGCATGTTTTGTGATCGTGTCTAATTTTCGAAATTGAGTTTTAACCGGTAGTGCACCGAGAAAGCTCCGGGAGCCAATACCGTAAATGTTAACGGGCCTTAAATTAAAAAAAAAAAAATACAGAAAGAAAAAAGCCGTCTCAATGTTTCACACCAGATTGTATTATAATTTATATTTTTCCTGGTTGTTACTTTAATTTTTCCATTTAAAATATCTATACATTGCTTTTATGGCATTTATATATTAATAGAAATAATATTATAATGTTTTAAAATTATAATTACAATGAGTCAACATCAATATTTTTTATGATTATAGATTGATGCATTATAATATTTTGAATTACCATGAAAATTAGAAATTAATGTTGAGTTTTTAAATAAATAAAATTGCAACAAAAAATGTTAGCATTTTCATTATGTATTACAATAATCTTTCGATCAAATTCATTTAATAACTTCAATCAATATATTATCTTTTTCAATCAATTTAATGCTTGTTCAAGTTGACATATAAGTGCTGAAAAAAATAGAAATGCAATGCATTCAAATCTCTACAAATCACTTTTTCTTAAAGAATTTCTCTATGAAAATTAAAAGTTCCTTTCGTAACATCCATCGTTAAGCTCTAATTGCAGAAAAACGTTAAAAATATTACTAAGGCTATCATTGAAGTAGTTTTATTGAATTTCGAAAATTGGGCTTCCCCGAATCGGGCGAAATTAATATTTACTGTCAAGTCCCTTTTTAACTTAAATCTAGGATTTATTCATGTCAGGTCAAAAGGGCTAAGTGAGGGCTGTCATAGACCCTAATATATGTGGTCGCAACGCTGTACCTATCCTAGCCATGATTAACCAACGGGAGCTCTAGTCATTTGTACTCAGAAAATTGCAAAAGTCACATATTCCGCAATTTTTTTTGCGTATTCTGTGTCAAAATCTCTCTCTCTGCAAAATTCTTTTTTGTTGATAGATAATGAAGTAGCATCCACAATCGAAGAGATGGTAGATGTCTTGGAGTTTTTTTTTCCTTTTATAATTATATTAGTAAGATTGTAAGAAATTTGATTTTTCCAACTCCTAAACAGTTACAAGTATTAAAATGACAAAACACTTAGATCTTCTTTTTGAGATGACATCAGTAGTATTTATAAACCGACATTTCGCCTAATTGCAATAGTCTTCTTCAGGATAGTGTTCATATGATTGCTAAATCAACACTTTTGTTTAATGCTGGTTTAACAATGAAGTCAACACTACCCCTAGGTAGCCTATTGTAATATAGCAAAATATCGGTATATAAAAAAAAGCCACTCATGCTCTCTACATGAAGACCTAAGTATTTTGCATGTCAATGTCCGCGGAAGCATTAAAGTTTAAGTATTAAATTAATTGAAAAGTTTTCAATTGATTGAAAATATATTAAAACGATTGGAAATTTTTATAGTGGATATTTTTTAATCGCAATCCATGGACTGACAAAAAAACCTAACCTAAAAGTGACCAATGGATGAACAACCAACCCACATATGTTGCAAAAACAACAACTAGATTGAAATGTCACTGTTGTACGGCGGATCGAGGTCCGTATAGGCCTTTCCTATTTTGCCGCACACTTCTTGTATTAAATGTACTATGAAGTAAGGTGAGAGGGACAGCAAGATCTGCAATAACCAACTTTCAAAGCTAGAAAGAGATTGATGAGTGTTTATAAATAAGAAGAAAATAGTTTACTGTGGAAAAACAAAATTAAAATTTATTTCTTGAATAACAAGAGTTGTGCATGCGCAAATAATACTCGTACGTTTTTCTTTGTAAAATGTAAGTGCACTTACTTTTTTTTGATGGTTTTCTTTTGTCACCTGTTCAGTTTTCTTCTTGATGTGAAAAGCATCTGCATGAAGCGAAGAATGCTGTGGCGTGCTCCAATGTGGAGAAAAATTAAAAGAAATAACTGAATTGACGTGAAGAAATTGAATCGAATCACTTGACTAGATAACAGCGGTGTATGCGTGTGTGTGTGTGTGCCCTGGGCAAGCTCTAAGCGACTACTGACTGTTGTTCGTGATTTACATTTTACAGTACAAAGTTTACATTTTAGAGAATTTTTAATTTTTAATTTTGTTGACAATCATTTTTAAGTTTACTATTATTATTTACTATTTTCTAATTTTATGTGTGGCCTTAACATACCGCCCACCAAAATTTTATTAAATTTTTACAAAATGCTAATTATTCATTGAGGGGAATTAGGGGGACTAGCTTGGCGACAGGCCGCTTGTAGCTGCCCGAGTTAGTTTTAATTGTGGCGACCCGGACGATGCCATCATTTCCGGGATGTGTTTCCAAGACTCTGGCTAATGGCCAAGATTTTAGCGGTGAGTTGGGCTCTTTGATGATGACTAGATCTCCTACATTAATGTTGGGAATGTCCTTGTTCCACTTCTTCCGTTGTTGAAGAAGATTGAGGTACTCCATCCGCCACCGTCTCCAGAAATGCTGAGTCTTTTGTTGGATGAGTTTCCATCGTTGGACTAAGTTTGAGCTACTGGGAAGTTGCTCCTCAGGTAAGGCAGTTATCGGCCTTCCAATCAGAAAGTGTCCTGGTGTCAGGCACTCCGTGCACTGAGGGTCAGATCCTTGCGGTGCGAGTGGTCTAGAATTAAGAATGCCTTCTATTCTGCAGAGTAGAGTAGCCAATTCCTCGAACGTGAGAGCGTTTTCACCAGTTATCTTGCGTAGAATAGTTTTACAAGATTTCATGCCTGCCTCCCACAATCCTCCAAAATGCGGTGCTGAAGGGGGATTAAACGACCATTTTATTTCTTGTGGGACTGTGTACTGGACGATTCGCTCTTGCGTTTCTGTCGATCTCATCAACAATATAAGTTCCTTCAGCCGGTTAGATGCGCCGATGAAATTCGTTCCGCAGTCGGAGTACATGTGCGTCGGCTTCCCTCTTCTGCTAATGAAGCGCTCAAATGCTGCAAGGAAAGCGTCTGTAGTGTACCTTGATACCAGCTCCAGATGCACTGCTTTGGTGGTCATGCAGACAAATAGGCATAGATAAGCTTTTCCAATCGCTGCCTTTTTTCTCAAGGACTCGCGGATTGAAATGGTCCGCCATAGTCAACGCCAACGTGAGAAAATACCTGACCTTCTTGGAGCCGAGAGGAGGGCAAGCTGCCCATTACTGGAGTCTGCGGAGAGCGTGTAGCCTTATAGCATGTGATACAGTTGAAAACACGTCGGCGGATCAGCCCTCTCGCTCCAGGGATCCAATATCTACTTTGCAGCATGGTCTGAAGAGATGTGCTCCCTAGATGTAGGTAAGAGAGATGGTAATGATCAATCAACAGCCTGGTGAAGTGGCAACCGGCCGGGATCAGTAGTGGATGCTTGGCATCAAAAGGTAGGCTGGAATGCTGAAATCGACCGCCCACCCTGACGAGACGGTCTTGGTCAAGGAATGGACGTAAGGAGCGGAGCGATTTGAGGTCTGCTAACTGACCGCTTGATGTCTTGTATTGGCCTTGTACCAACATAATCAGTAATTTTCCTGCTTTTCTATATTCGGCCACGGATATGGGTCCAATGAGCGATGCACGATGCTTGAGTCTGTCTATGAATCTCAAGGCATAAGCGGTACTGCGTAGTAACTTGGAATAAGAACTGAAATGCTCCATCCAGTCAAGTATGTTTGACTCGTTCGTGATATTGAGCGCCGTGACATTCTTAACCTTCATTTCTGGAAGGCGATCATCAAATTTGGCGACTGGTTTGGGCCAGTTGTCTTCCGTAGTGAGGAGCCATGGAGGTCCCGCCCACCATAGCGGATGATTTAGAAGTACTGCTGGCAATGTACCACGAGAGCTACAATCTGCCGGATTGTCCTGGGATGGAGTATAACTCCATTGGCTTCTGTCAGTGTTGTCTAATATTGCGACGACTCTGTGAGCTACGTAGGCATTGAGAGTTTCTGGGGGTGTAGAAAGCCATCCTAACACTACCATGGAGTCTGTAAAGAACCTGGACTCAGCGATTTTCATTTTGCTCATAAGGCTCTTGCAGGATTGAAAGAGACGGCTTAGTAGTAATGCTCCAGAGAGCTCTAGTCGAGGTATAGTGGTTGGCTTTATGGGCGCAAGCTTGGTTTTCGCCTTCAGTAGAGACACCTGAGCACCTTGGCTAGAGATGGCAAGCAGGTAAAGGACTGCGGAATATCCTCGTTGGGATGCATCACTGAAACCTATTATCTTGTGCAGCGTTGCGTCGGATGACGTTAGATAGCGAGGAAGCTTTATCTTACGTAAGTAGCTGAGCTGGTCAAGAAAGAGTTGCCATTTGCTAATAACTTCAGGAGGACCGATTTCGTCCCAACCTATTTTAGCCCTCCACAAATCTTGTAGAAGTGTTTTAGCATAGAAAATAACGGGAGCCAGATATCCCAGTGGATCGTATATGCGCGCAATAGTTGATAAAATGGCCCTCTTTGTAGGTCTCCATAGGGGGAGCGCATATTTCATATGAGAAGACATCATCTCTAGGGTTCCACTGTATGCCCAGTACCTTGATCATCGCACAAAGACTTTCATCGCATAAAGTTATGCAGGAATCGCCGATTTCATCTTCTTTTAGGGTATTCAGTAACTCTGGGCAGTTGGATGCCCATTTGCTTAAATGAAATCCTCCTTTGGCTAGCAAAGTGATGAGTTCGTTTTTTAGTTGTATCACCTCCGCTATCGATGACGCTCCTGTGGCTATATCATCTACATATATGTATTCAAGCAGTGCTCTTGAGGCTAGAGGGTAAGATACACCTTCATCATATACTAATTGCCTGATGGTTCTCTGTGCTAGGAATGCTGACGCCTTCTCACCATAGGTGACAGTGCACAATTCGTACTCCTGGATGCTTTCATGTGGGCTGAATCTCCATAAATATGTTGATACCTTCGATCACTTGGATTCAACAGAATCTGGCGATACATTTTTACTAAGTCGGCTACGAACACATACGGATATATTCGCAAGTTGGTGATGACATCGCCAATGTCCAATTGTAGTTTAGGTCCAGAGAATAGATGATCATTTAGAGAACCAGTAGGCGTACTGCAAGAGGCGTCGAAGACAACGCGTAACTTGGTTTGACCCGCTTGTGTCTTAACAACAGAGTGGTGAGGTATAGTGTAAGCCGATGTGCCTGAAGGAACTATCTTCATATGTCCTAACGCTAAGTATTCTTTCATGAAGCTATGGTACTCTTTCCTTAAGGCAGCCTTATTTGCGAGCTGGGCTTCCAAGCTCAAGAGTCTACTCAGTGCTTGCTGTTTCGGATTCGCCAATTTGCTGATTGAATCCTTAAGTGGTAAGGATACGACATAGCGCCCAGAAGGAGTTCTACTATGAGTAGAGGCAAAGTGTGATTCGCATATCTCTTCCTCTTCTGATATTAGAGGCCGCTGGGTTACTTCTTCCATCTCCCAAAATTTCGTCATTACGCTCTCTAACTCCTTAACAGATGGTGCTAAGAGAACAGATGACTCATCAGATGCGGTTGTAGTTTTTGTAGGGCCTCCAGCTATGAAGCCAAATGTGGTCGGCATCAATCTAGGTACTTCAGGAGATATCATAATGGGACGTCCTTTAACGATGTCGTAAAACAAGTCACCTCCAATCAAGAACTCAACTGGCCCTGGTTTCCAGAATTCTTCATCAGCCAAAACGTATGACTTATATAAGGACCGCACATCTAAGGGAAGCGCGTCGTGCGGGAGCTGGCCGGTAATGCGAGAGACTGCAATAACTTCCAGGGAGACAGGTTCTCTAGAGTCTGATGTGAGTGTGGAGCGGATGTGACATGTCAGTTTCCCTGAAATGCCACTATGAGGTGCCTGACCAATCCCTGAAACATTTTGAGTACACGGCTGTTCGGTTAAGCCTAATCTTCTTACGCTGTCCGCAGTGATAAATGAGTGCTGGCTTCCGCTGTCAGTGATGGCACGGATTCTTCGGTAAGCGCCTCGAGCGTCCTGGATTTCAATTATAGCAGTGCCTAACAATACCTCATTCGGATGGCCATGACTCCCTAGTGTTATTCCGCTCGTGCTGGGAACTACCGCCGAATGTGGCTGAATGGTGCGTTCCTGTTGCGGAAGGTGCAGCCATGAATGGTGATCTTGAGCACAAACTTGACATCTCCTCTGCGAACTGCATCTATCCTTTGAATGCTTGCTAGAGAGACAATTAGTACAACCCTTCCAGCCCTTCAAGAAGGCTAGCCGTTCGGATGGTGAGGCTTTTCTGAATAGTTCACATTGGTACAAAGTGTGAGCTGCCTTGCAGACTGGACAAGATATGCGTACAACCTTTGTCCTGGTACTAGGCGTTTTGCTCCTGGAACCTTGCTGGGGGTTGTCAGCTTTGTTATCTACAAGAAGAGAGGCTTTGGATATGTTTCCTTTGCTACTCGATGGATGATAGGCGGCTCTAGGCTGGTTGGGTAAAGAGTTCGTGTCTTCATTGGTTAATTCAGAAGACCTCCATTCCACTCGGATGAAATCGATAAGATTTTGATAAGTAGGAAATTCTGTGCGAGCATATTGTGTCTCAAAGGCAGTCCTGGTACCCCTGTCCAGACAACGTAGGACAAGGTATAAAAATAAGAAGTCTTCCCCGTTGGGAATTTTCAGCTTTTTGAAGGAGTCGATACTTTCTACTACTGTGGTTAAAAGGTGCTTTATACTGCTGGTGGATGGCCTACCCTTGAATGGAACAAAGTCTAGCACCGTCTTCAAATATTTGTGCCCCAATCTTCGCTTGTCATTATATGTGGAGTTGAGCAGGTTCCAAGCTTGAGAATAGTTGGCCTCTTCTAGCTCGATTCCCTTTATTAAAGTGAGTGCTGGTCCTTTCAGACAGGAAATAAGGAAAAGGAATTTCTCAATGCCTGATAACGCAGCATCTGAGTGAACAAGTGCGTTGAAGGTATCACGGAAGAGTGGCCATTCGGCTTGATTCCCATCGAAGCTTGGAAGATTTATTTGCGGATATTGCGCTTTGATTATGCGAGATTCATTAAGCCCCGTAGTCTGTCCGGCAGCAGAAGGTGCAGCTGCAGCAGAAGAGGGAGTGGGGTTCATGTGATGCTCATAAATCGCACATGCTTCATAATAATATCGCTCTACAGCCTGTTGCGATCCTTTATCTTGCTGTGAAGGAAAAAGGCTGGTTTCCTCCCATGAGGCTATAAGCTCTATTATGCGGTCCCAAGTGGCATGAAAGTTGTCGAAATAGGAATCTAGCTTCTTATACATTCCTTTAAACAAGAAGCATTGCGATTTATCTTCAGTAATAGAGCGCCCTTGCTCTACTATTGTCTTAATTTTATGCGCCAAACTCTGGAGTTTCGTCCTCAAAGGGGAGAGCACGGCGGCTTGCTCGGGCCAAGTTAAAGAGATTCTCCATTGGAATGGGCCAAGTTAAATCAGAAAAATTTGAGAAAGAAAGAAAGCAAATCAATTACCCCCAAAGAAGTAGACAATTATAAATGGAAAGTTATAAATAAAGGGGAAATGATAATATTGAATACAAAGGCTAAATTAATTGAGCACCCAAATTTTTAAGCAAACTAAATGAGTGGAAGAAATGTTAAAGCCTTGAAAGTACAATAAATCTGCATAAAAAATAAAGTGAAAATGGAATCAAAATTAAGAGAACAAAAATTAAGAAATAAATAATTGTTAAATGTTTACAATATAAAATAAATAATTAGATCTAAGTGTGTTATATTTAAGGAAATTGGGTATTGCAGAGTCCTGCCTTTACAGAATAAGTGTCCCTGTTCGGGCGCCAAAAAGAATGTTGTACGGCGAATAGAGGTCCGTATAGGCCTTTCCTATTTCGCCGCACACTTCTTGTATTAAAAATGTACTATGAAGTAAGGTGAGAGGGACAGCAAGATCTGCAATAACCCACTTTCAAAGCTAGAAAGAGATTGATGAGTGTTTATAAATAAGAAGAAAATAGTTTACTGTGGAAAAACAAAATTAAAATTTATTTCTTGAATAACAACAAAAAATAAGGAGAAAAAATAAATAATAGTTGTACGTAATACAAAAATAAATGAATTGAAATGAAGCAAAGGAAAGTGGCCACTTGTTTTGGAAATATTACAATAAGTATAAGTAACGTTCTATAGAACAATAATTAAATTAAAACGTTCTGTTTATAATAAATATGTTATATGCTAGCAATAGCAAAAGTTAACTTAATAAATGAATTAAGAAAAAAAAAGAAAAATGATTTTTAACAAGAATAAACAGAATACGTTGAAAAATTAAAATGAATTAAATTATTAATTATAATTTTAAATGTAAAATTGTATGTTTGCAGATAATTCAATGTACTATAATTAGCGGCGTGAATTTATAAAGGTAAAAAAAATTACGACGGTGGTGGGGTCTTGAACCTGTGCTGTATACTTATATGAATGGTAATCGCTCACGCTACCACTGTGCTAGCAAGTTATGCTATAATGTAGTTTTAATGTTCCTACTTATTGAAGCGATGAGTGGCCTGCCATCTATTGGTAGAGTTGTGCATGCGCAAATAATACTCATACGTCTTTCTTTGTAAAATGTAAATGCACTTACTTCTTTTTGATGGTTTTCTTTTGTCACCTGTTCAGTTTTCTTCTTGATGTGAAAAGCATCTGCATGAAGCGAAGAATGCTGTGGCGTGCTCCAATGTGGAGAAAAATTAAAAGAAATAACTGAATTGACGTGAAGAAATTGAATCGAATCACTTGACTAGATAACAGCGGTGTATGCGTGTGTGTGTGTGTGTGTGTGCCCTGGGCAAGCTCTCAGCGACTACTGCTGTTGTTCGCGATTTACATTTTACAGTACAAAGTTTACATTTTAGAGAATTTTTAATTTTTAATTTTGTTGACAATCATTTTTAAGTTTACTATTATTATTTACTATTTTCTAATTTTATGTGTGGCCTTAACAGTCACTTAGTGGAACACCTAATGTTGTAGCTCCCATGGGCTCCTAAGGTCAGTTTTCCCAGAAAAGTGATTGCCCTCTAATATATTTGTATGTGTATAAGGATATCTTTGGAGACATTTTTGAGAAAATAGCGTAAAACTAATTTGAAAAAATGAAACTTTTTGTTTCAAGTAATTGTAAATTTTACTTTCCATTACAGTAAAATTGAAAAATTGCGAGCGATTTTCAATTTATAAATAATAGGCAATTGATTATTCAAAAATTGAATATTAAGATATAATTTATATGTATAATCTGTCCTAAAATGTGGCAATAAAATATTTAATAACAACTTTCAAAGTAGGAAGGTTGCTTCGCACAAAAAATGTTCTACTTCTATTTAGAGTGTTATGTCGAAATAATTTGATTTCGGTCGACACAGAAAGGTCATGGCTAGTTTATATAAACAAACGCAAACGCAAAGTACCAAAGCACAAAGTTATTTCGAGGACTGTGAATGTGAACAAATAATGTGGTGTGAAATATTCAAAATACTTCCTTTTACACCAGTTAATACAATATTAAAAAAAAAAAAAAATAATCGGTGCAGGTATAGTGTGCGCTCTACCAACCCTAATGATATCTACTGTATAAAATATAATTAATTTTTAATATTTATTTGTTTATTACTCTTTTCATGCCATTTGGCTTACAGAGGAAGTTGGGTACATACTATACAAACTGAGACTCAGATACATATGAAAAATGAATACATGAGATTTACAGTGTAAAGAAACACATAGCAATAATTCGAATATGCAAACTGAATTAATCGTGGGAAACATAAAGATGTACTACGCAATAGTAACATAAAATGTAAAATTTGAATAAAATGGTGTAAAAAACAAACTTAATTATATGTTAAAAAAAAAGTAATAAATAAAACAGCAAAAAAGTGAGTAAATACTGTGCCCTACTCTAGTAAGTATATCCTTATTAGAGTAAGGCATTCAGTAATCTCTTTTATGCGTGGCTCCGCCCTCCATTCCACATGTTGACCAAAAAAATAAAAAACCTTAGCCAGTCAAACACGAAAATAAGTGGATCACTGTTCTATTTTTGTGCGCTTACCGTCATGAGGGACGACCATAAGTAAAGTTCAACCGTGATAATAAATGTTTCGAAAATAATAGTTTTAATTTTACTTTTTATGGGTAACTAAACCAGAATCATTACGGTAGATTGCGTAATATACGAGGTTCATGACGGTAGAGCGCACACTATACCAGCACCAAATATTCTTTAAATTTCGAATTGTTTCTCAAATCTTAGGTTGCCCTAAAATAAACAATGTAATGAGGGTACATGTGGGTTAGAAGCTTGACAGGTAGAGTACTATAGAAAATATTGCTGTTCAAATCACAATAACATTTACAATTTAATATACAGTTTCTACAGAGAACTATGATCAAATTCTAAGGAAGGGATTAGCTCAGTGGTAGTGCACTGGATTCGCAACGCGGAGGACCCTGGTTCGAATCCAGCTGCTGCCCTTAGATTGTTTTCTTCCAGCATCTTACAGTTCACTGTCCGGTGATATGCACTGAAAACGCTCCGAACTTTGGGGTAGCTATATGGGCCCAGAAGGGCTTTGGCCTAGCGTAAGGCTCGGTCTCTTCCCACAGACAATATTTTTTTTAAAAAAGATCAAATTCTCCAGTAAAATATTTCAAATAAAAACGAGTATTTAAAGAAAACTGTTCCGTGTCATTTTCAAGAAAATTCACTGATATTTAAAACTGAGAAATCTGTAATGCTAATTGTAGCCTAAAATTATATAAATATATTGTATGGAAGTGGCACATCTATATATTTATGTAAGAACAAATATGTGAAATTAGAATTTAATGAGGATTTGTTATTTATGTAAGAACAAATTGGGCTTTGCATGAAGCTTTCTTATTTATTTCTGATCCTTTTAACAATTTTCATTATCTTCTTGGTCTGGTCAGCATTGGTTTCACTTTCACTATCATCAGTTTCTATGAAATTATCTAACATGCCCTCAATTTCTTTTTAGGTAAGGAAAGATCGCCTAAATTTATATAAATTACATTTGTAACTTATATGTATATTTGTAATTATATATAGGATCCAGAGATTATAATTTAATTAGGCAATAGTATACTCGTCTGCCTTCCTCCCGATATTCTTTGGAGCGATCATGGGACTTTTGCCAACTCTGAAAACAGCCATTAATGATCCTCCTAATCTTAAACAGCTACTTCAATATCTTCTACATCAATAATTTTTAGCAACATTATAGTTCAAGAAATTAATACTTTTTTAATGTCTCTTATTATCTGCCGCAAAATGTCCACAAAAATTTATAAATCGCTGTCTTTTGAAATTGAAAAAAAGAATATGCGCAAAGGCCGTAAGCAGAACCAATTTGTTGCATTGCTGAATCTAAACAAGGGAGCGTTTTGATTTGAACTTAACAAAAATGAGGACACTAGCCATCTAGATGAGCCATGTTCAGATGTTCCTTCAATAGTCGATGATGAGAAATTTCTCGAATGTGTTAAGCAGGAGCAATCGAGGATTATCTACCATAGTAGGGCCTACAAATGCCACGATGAGCTACCTCATCTACTCAGAAAGCTGTATGTCACGGATTTAAGATCAAAATAACAATGAATGAACTGTTAGAGCGCCAAGCCAAAAGCGTTTCTATGAGAGCAAGAATTTGCTTCGAAATCTTAGAAACTGATCAGTATTGGAAATAATAAATACAAGTGATGAAAAGTGGATTTTTTTGAAAAATCTAAACAACCAAACAAGCATAGGCATTGGGTACTACAAGGCTATGTATCCCAACCAAGGACCGGTGCGGGGAAAAAAAAGTTTGGCGGAACATTGCCTCTGGTAAACACCAAATTTCACGCTCTTTATAGCAGAGTTAGAGCTAATAAGCATCATGCCTCATTCTGCCCATATAGAATTTGCACCTATCTTTTCTTGTTTAAGGGTCAGTTTTCCAAAGGAAGGCTCTATGAAAATAATGAAACAGTGTGATTAATATGCAACGAGTTTGCATACCAAATCCAATGAGTGTCACCAAATTGAAATTGAAAGCAGTAGAAAATGAAGGTTTAAATTTTGAAGAATAACACTTAATCGAGTTTAGTTTTACCTTAAAATTCTTTTTATGAGCGACAATTTCTGTAACAATCTAGTAATTATATAATAATTAAACTACAACTGAAATGCAATTTTTACAATTCAATAATAGACTGAAAATATAATAATCCAATGATAGTTAAGTTATTCCTACTTATAAATTGAAGAATGTTGGGAAAAGACAGTCCGTAGACTGAGAGTGTACGAGTATATTACGTTATATAAACTCAACGTTAATTATTTGATGTTTGGCGCATGCATGTGACTTTAAACGATACGTTTCTTTCACGTTCAGTAACTTTAACTTATTTATATCTAAGCAAACATTTCACATGTGCTAAAATTAATTAGGCGAACTCCTTAACTTTAAGAAGCTCTGCCGTAGACTGAATATCATTTCCCCAATTTTCAGCTTTGTAATATTTTGTTCAAACGCAACATTAACGTTCTAGAAATATTTTATATTATCATAAATATTAAAATTATAACTTAATTTATTATAATTTTTTCTTACTCCTAGTAAGAAGAACGATTGTAATAGTGTCTAGTTTTCAATATCGATTTTTCACTAGAAATACAATGTTTTGAGGTCCCCTGAGTCCAAAAAAGTGGTTTTTAGAAAATGTTTGTGTATGTACGTGTGAACATCATAGTTAGAAAATGAAATATCGTAGAAAGTTTAAACCTAACACTTCGTAACACCAAAGGATCCGACAGTAACCAGTCATAACCGGAAGTGCCACTTTATTAAATTTTTTTTTTTTTTTTACTTTTATGCATTTTTCTTGAAAATAGCTCCAACGACTTTCTTTAAACTTGAGATATCAATTTCACAGATTCGAACTATATTTGAATTAATCAACTTATATATGAAATGTTTCCCAGAAAAATTCATTTAAGGCGGTTTTCGGGGAGAGGTCGGGTTATGTTTTTTTAAAAGTGCTATTTCAGTTTGTTAAACAAGTCTAACATCTGCATAATATTAATTAGAGTTAAATATGTTGCCAAAATTCCGAGTTTGAAGAATATCGGTTGAAGAGTTTTTCCGTTGCGTTTTTCCTCAAAAAACCCGATTAATTTTTTTGAAACTTTTTTCCGGCATTGATTACAAATTCAGTTAATACACTCCAAACAGAATTCGCTCTCTATTGCAGGTCTATGTTATCGAACCGTTTTGGCAAAAACATCCTGATGATCGACGAACGCCCGAAACCAGTAAATGGCCATCAGAAGAAGCAGGCTATCACGGAAAATATCGCTGACAGTTTGATAACATTAACTTGCACAGAGCAAATTTAATTGATGCACTCCAATTCGTTCTGTGCACATCTATATTATCACACTGTTTTTGACAAAAACATCCTGATGATGGGCGAACGCTTACGAAAAGACGCAGGCTATCATGGAAAATATCTCTCAAAACTTTATATATTTCCCTAGTTTACACATTCTATTTCTTGTCTCGTTTCGACAACACAGTCTCAATTTCAAAAGCTTTAAAACTATAAAAAATATAGAGAAGTAATTCTCAAATTATTCACATCGTAGTAATACAATTTGGAAATAGTTCTGCGTTAGGAACTACCTTGTAGCAAAGAAATGATACATTGTATGATATAATAAAGCTTCTGGCGCAGTACTATTTCCAAAGTGTGTCATTACGTTGTAAACTATTTGAGAATAGCCTCTCTATTTCTTTTAAAGTATTAAAGCATTTGAAAATGATAATGTGTTGTCGGAATGCTATAAGAAGTAACTAAAAAGAATATGTAATCTAGACAAATATAATACAAACTTTTGGTGGCTATTAAGGCTTAACTTATTCCATCAAGAACAAAAATATATTTATTTTATATTTTTTAATTTAAGGCACGTCCATATCTATAGTCGTTGATGCCCGGAGCTTTCTGAGTGCACTGCCGGCCTCCGGACAGTGTTCTCTCGTTACAGACAACACTGTCCATCACCAGGCAGAGGCTTCTATAAAGAAAAAATCTAAGGACAGCACTGCTGGTCTCGAACCCGTGACACTCCGCGTTGCTAGTGCAGCGCGCTGCCATTGAGCTAATCCCTTTACTAACATAAACAATATTCAATTGAATATAGTCACTTAAGAATGATAATTACAATTAATTATAACTATGTACTTAAATATTATTAGCTTAAATATTTATTATATATCGTATTAAATTGTAATATTTTATTGGCAATTTGTCAGTTTTGAATTACATATTATTATTAATTACTGAAATTTGTTATTTATACAACCTCCCTAAATTCAGAGTAATCCCACGAGATCCTTTTGAAAAAAATCCTCAAAATGAAGGATTTTTAACAGTTATTTAATTTTATGCAATATTTTCCATTATACTATTTTAAATTTGTTATACAAATTCTCTCAAAACTTCTTTATGTATTCTGAGAACTTTAAAACTTGAATTTCCAGTGAGGTATTTTCAAAAATTTGCTTACAACAATAAGAGGAATTGAAAATATGTCACTTCTATTAGATCCTTCAGAAGGGAAGAGAATAGCTAAGCGGTTAGCGTACTGGACTCCCACACGGAGGCCCGCGCTCTAGTGCAGCTGTGCTGCCCTTAGATTATTTCTTCCCAGCAGTCCCTACAGTTCATTGTGATGGACAGTGTTGTCTGTAACGAGAGGACACTGTCCTGAGGTCATCAGTGTACCGTGAAAGCTTCGGGCGTTAATGACCATAGATGTTGACGCGCCTTAAATTAAAAAATAATGAAATAAAAGCTCCTCCAGTTTCTATATTTTTTTTTGCAACTAATTAAAATACACGTCACCAGCGGTGTTCGGCAGTTAAAACAAATAAACTATATTACCTTTTGTACTTTTAACATTTGCGAACATTAGACCATTTCCAACAATTGGCCACGGTTTGGGGCCAGGTATGTTGTGACAGATATTTGCAGCCCTCCATGCCCACATGATATACTTTATTGCTTGCCATGTAGTGTATATCACTAACGCTGTTATAAGTACACTTAATACCAACAACATTTTGTAACATTAATGTAAAAGATTTAGGATAAACTGAAATATATTTTATATTTCTTTTGCTATTTAATGTTAGTTTAACCTTGTATCAACCTTGATCAACAAAAAAGTGGTGGTTAGCGGTTGGGGAAAATTAGGTCACCGGCATCATTGCCAGTAAAGTTTTTTTAAAATTTGTTTTTTGTTCACTTTTGTTTTTATTTATCTAAGGATTTTTGGAATGATTAATGAAATTATGTTTAACATATCAAAATATGATTATCAATATTTTGCACCTTACATCAATAAATAAACAGTGCCGTCTGTCTGTTCTTTTAGAATTTTGTAGCCTAAATTCTGAAACCAATATTCAGCATCAATACTTGATAGATTAGTAGCAAAAATGACACTGATGTGGTATTTCAGGAGAACCTTAACCTCGCTACTCCCCAGAACTACAAAATATGTAAATAATCTTCTGGAAAAATAAATTAAATATTTTATATCCATTTATATGTATATGTAGAATACAGGAAGTTTGAAGAAGCAGATCGTTGACACTATTTTCTAGAAAATCGAGTGAAAAACTGCAAAATGAAAGTTATTCATTAAAGTCGCACTTTTGGTAAATGTATCAAATACCAAAAACCTAATATGAACTTCCTGTAATTATTCGTTTTTGAAATATTTTATTAACTCAAACATATATATCTATATATACGCAGACCTTTCTCTAAACACATTGTTTTCATCTGCACAGAACTTCAAATCATTTATTTCGAAAATGTGACACACACGCAGTAAGAGAAAATAAAAACTATACAGACTGAAGTGATGGTTATTGAAGAAGGCACGGGCAATTTCCACAATAATATAATTAATAATTTTTACATAAACTGCCGAATGACTAGTTGATAGAGAGAGACAGACAGAGTGATAGTATCGCTAGAGATTACTACTGATTTACTCATGTTAATATGATGTAGCGTTGCCTTTTTATACCAATTTTCTTCTTGCCCCCTCCTTATTGAAGTATTTAGGGGGCGCTAGCTGTAGTAGCGGGGATGAAGGCGTATGAGCGGTGGGGAAGTAGATGTATGTTTTTCCATTACATCATCCCCCTCCTTGTTGAAAATTTTTCGCTAGGAAAAATTTTGAGGTTGCAGCCTTCTGTAGCTGAGGCTGAACTCTGGTAGCATTTGGCTTGCTATGCTTTTGAACGAGCTAGCGATGATAGCATTTGGATGATGGCTACTTTGAAGAAAAATTTTGAGCAGCCTGCTGTAGCTGAGGCTGAACTCTGGTAGCATTTGGCTTGCTACGCTTTTGAACGAGCTAGCGATGATACTTCGAAGATGGCTTGTCTGTCTGTCTTTTGAAATATTAATTTTTGTCATTGGCAGTATTTTTACATTAAATTATTTACAGAAGGAAAATCTTACATGCTAATCTGTATATTATTAGAGAAATTACTGATTCTAACAATAGTAAAAATGGTAGTTCAAAATTAAAATATTCATGAATTTTAGATTATTACAATAAGAGCGAAATTAGTAATCGTAAAGGATAATGATCAAGATATTTAAAAGATAATACAATCGTATATGCAAGATACAATAAAAACATTCAGAATAAATTACTTTGCAATCAACTACGTTTTGATTTGTAAATAATGACAATAAGGTTGATTAATTTTAAAATTGATTAACTTTATACATGGTTAGCTATCGCAATATAAGATATTATTGATTTCATACAATTAATTAGAATAGATTTTTATTTTTTTGTTTTAATGAAAATTATCTATATGTGTCTAAAATTTGACATCACAATACAATACTACTACTATCAATATCCCAGTCAACCAAATTGAAACAATAATTTGAATCTAGGCAACATCTTGAAATTAATTTATATATAAATTTATTTTAAGGATAAGGCAAACTACATTCTCCCATGAAATTCGATTATTAAACATTGGGTGAAGAAATAGTCAAGTGTGATTTGAATTTATAAATGCAATTAATTTCGGAAGTCAGATTAAGACTTGACATTTTGATTAATGATAATGTTAATTGCATTTAAAAAGCATATTTACAATAAAAGCGAAAATTTAAAATTTGTGTACATAACTAATCTATAGTTCTTTAAACATTTTATTCACATTGTTTCATTTATGCAATTTCTTATACACTAGTGTTAAAATTTTTGTTTTTTTGTAAATAATTAAATCTTTTTGTTTTTTTTTTGTACATAATAAATTATTTCATTGGTTTTTTTTTATTTATTTTTTTGTTTTGGGATGCGGAAAGGAATAATTTTTGTGTTCGCCGTGATCTAGAATCTCCTTGGTGATGTCGATGTAACATAATAATTTCCAATATCCTAATATTGACGTAACCTAATATGGAAATAACGAAGTAACCTAATGTAATATCTTTGTTTAGATCGAATTCTTGTTAAATTATTATTCATAATGATGTACCTTAGACGGTTATTTATTTACCTTCAATTATAGGCCTTTAAGTATAACTATCGTGTATTCATTTGACTTTCTTGTCTTGTATTATATTGTGTTATAACGTGTAGAAGGTAGGTGTAATGGAAAAACATACTGGAAAAACATACATCTACTTCCCCACCGCTCATACGCCTTCATCCCCGCTACTACAGCTAGCGCCCCCTAAATACTTCAATAAGGAGGGGGCAAGAAGAAAATTGGTATAAAAAGACAACGCTACATCATATTAATATGAGCAAATCAGTAGTAATCTCTAGCGATACTATCACTCTGTCTGTCTCTCTCTATCAACTAGTCATTCGGCAGTTTATGTAAAAATTATTAATTATATTATTGTGGAAATTGCCCGTGCCTTCTTCAATAACCATCCCTTCACAGTTGTAATTGTGTCAAATATTCCATATCGCATTTTCATCAGAAATACATGTTTTGAGGACCCTGTATCCAAAAATATTTTTTAGAAAATGGTCTTTGTGTGTGTGTGTGAATGGCATAGCTCAAAAATGAAAAATCGCAGAAAGTTCAAACTTGATATTTTGTTTAGGTATCACCATGGGGTCCGACAGTAAGTTATGTGTCCTCACCACATTACGAATGTATTTTCGTTTTTTACTTTTTTGACATGTTCTCAAAAATAGCTCTAACGATTTTCTATAAACTTAGTGTATCAACGACACATACAAAGGTATCAAATTGTGTTATAATTTACTTTCTCTTATTATCATAAGTGTTAATATTCTGATTTGTGTCAAATTTTTGACAACAGCGTTTTCACCAGAAATTGTGTTTTGAGATATCCTTGTGAAACAAAAAGAAATGTTTGTAGAATTCTGTCTTTTGTTTCCTCTATCATTTAAAATGTATTGGAGACTAGAAACTAAGAAATGTCATGCTATTAACTGTATAACTCCACTTTAGGGGGAACTGACTTTCACAGGGATCTTGGTATCCTAGTCAATAAACTTTACCTGACAATCTGGACAACTGTGCACTACACATAAGATCCTCGGAAATAGTTGGTTGTCTGCGTTTGCCATACTATTGATAAAATCTAATTCATCAGCACAAGCTCTCTTATCCAACAGCTGTTTACAGACGCATGATCATGCGTAATTATTATAAACAAGGTCTTCACCGAACAATACACTTTTCATTCTTCAATGATACACATTGCGAAACAAATGCGCCCTATATTTAAAAAATAATAATAAATAAGACACAACCTGAATAGTCATGAAATATCATCGCTGCTGTAGAACATCTTTTCGTCAACATCACCCTCGGCTCAACCAAACATCTTCTTTCCACTGTTCATTGCACCAGCTCGCCATTAGAAGTTTGTCAAGATTATTGCAATGCATTAGAGCAAACTACTTCAACAAATTTTGACTCTTTATTACTCTTTACGAGTGATTTTAATTTACCTGAAGCCAACTGGAATTCTTTAGCCAATTTTCAGTGCAATTTATGCCCTCAGGCGCAACCAGTCTGTAATACAATGTGCTTTCTGCATTTAGGACAAAAGAAATACCTTAGGAATTGTTGTGGTAATATTTTAGACTTAGTTTTTACCAATACTGAGATTAAGTGCAATCCGCTAACGTGTGGTGCCACCCACATGTTTGCCGTGTATGGATACCTGTGTCGTGGGGAAGGGAAGTCCTGGTGGTTGAGGACGCAGGTTTTCGCTGGAGGCAAGTTCCCTCGGCGTGTCTTGCAGTCCAACACACCACTTTGGTTCCTGACTCCACTAAACAGGCGGCCAGAGCCTAACCCAGCTCTGGTCAATCGGCTAGCGTAAAGAACGCATGGGTGAGCTCCCGGTATTGTGGGCCATGGCTCACAATCCCTGGGCGCTATATCTCTAGGGTAGCTCTGGCACTTCTTCAAAGCGTCCCAAATTGTGAGGCTCCGTGGAGGGTGGAGAGCTCTGGAGATGAATTTTTAATTTTACTTATTATATGTTTTTAATTTTAAATTCATCAGCCGGGGGCCCCTTAGAGGAGGGGGCCACCGGTGGTGGGGGTAATTCCTCTGTACATCCAGAGTCGGGTGACCAGGGCCTGGATGCACTAATGGGTGGGAATCTGGAAAAATATCCAGAGGCAGGGAAGGCTTGCTTCTGGAGGAGAACGTGTCAGGAGGAGCCGCGGAGGACTTGTACCCCTGCGGCAATTTCTGAAAGTCAAAGGAAAAAGGAGAGATATGTAAGGCAGGTAATGTTATTTTTATTTATTTATGTATTTATTTATATTTATTATTTTATTTTATTTTTATTATAATTATTATTATTTATTTATTTTTGTCCCTGCCTGCTATCAAGTATGTCAGAAGTTCCATTTCTTACATTAGTTGACTTATCACTATGATTGACAGGGTAGAAATGGTTTAGGTTAACTTGCAATATAGCAAAGATGCAACGGCTAATTTGTGCCGCTCTATTGCTGGGTTGCATACATATTTTACACTCATCCAAGAACCCTGTGCTTATAAAGAATTGGTTCGAGTTTTGAGTGCCGTCAATGGCAGGCTGTTTTTTGCGGTTGGCAGGGTCACTCCTAGAGCATGCATTTGCGTTAGTAGAGATGTCGGCGCCGTTCTGCTCAGTCAGTTTTGTTCTAGGGATCTGGTGGCGGTGAGGGTTGCTCTGGAGATTGGTGGCCGATGTCTTAATGTGGTGGTGACCTCGGCCTATTTCCCCTAAGATCATCCCTCTCCTCCTCCGCAGGAATTAGTAGATTTGGTACGGTTTACGGAGTCCAGCAACACACCTATAATTATAGGCTGTGATGCAAATGCACATCATGTTGTCTGGGGCAGCAGCGACATCAATACTAGGGGTCGTGCGGTCATGGACTTCTTGATGGGTACTGAGCTGGACCTTCTGAATAGGGGTTCTGAACCCACTTTTGTAACTAGGATTAGAAGACAAGTTATTGACATTACTCTTGCTTCTAGGAATATTAGTAAACTGATTAGAGATTGGAGGGTAAGTTCGGAAGCTTCTATTTCTGATCACAGGATTATTAGGTTTAGTCTGGGGATTGATCCAGTCACCATGGCTACCTATAGGAACCCCAGAAGGGCGGATTGGAAATCTTATTCTAAACTTCTAGAAGATAGAATGATTATCCAGTCAAGTGCTCTTGGTGATATTACCGAATTGGAAAGAGAGGCTGGTATTCTTCATGAACACTTCGTCTTCATTTGAGGAGACTTGCCTTCTCAAGTTGGTTAGTGGTAGTCAGAACCCTGGTGGACATCTTCGTTAGAAAAGCTAAGAAGGCAAGTTGTGTTGATAAGGATTTTCAAAGTTAGCTTTTCAAAATGCTTGCTTATGTGCCAATATTTTGGAGGGAAGTAGGGTGGTCTTTATTCCTAAACCAGGAGGAAGTGACCTCTCTGACCGAAGGTATTTAGACCCATAAGTCTTATGTCTTTCCTTCTAAAAACTTTGGAAAGGTTGGTGGATAGGTACACTACTGATGGTCTTTTGAAGGATCATCCACTCCATTCAAGCCAACAAGCTTATACAGTAAGAAAATCGACAGAGACTGCTTTGCATTGTCTGGTCGGTAGGATAGAATCTGCTCTAGAGACTAAGGAATATGCTTTATTGCTTCTTTGATGTTGAAGGGGCATTTGACAGAGTATCGTTTGATGCTCTTAAAGGTTTCCTAGGTCGAAAAGGTATACAACCAGTTTCTGATCTCTCGATCAGATAATTTAAGTGAAATCGAAGCATCTAGTGGTAGCATACAACCTGCCTGGCTACATGATATGATGGGCATGATAAAGTCATTAAATGAACAAATGGCCAAACTGGCTACCAAAGATGATTTAAATAATATAGACAATAAAATTGAGAAAGCGATGTCTGGCTATAATGAATTAAAAAAAGATTTAAAAGACTTGAAGCAAGAAAACAGAGTTGAGAGATAAGATAGAAGAATTAGAGAATCGAACAAGAAAAAATAATTTAATCTTTCGTGGTCTTCCGAGCATAATGATTATGAAAAAGTTATTAAAGATGTGTGCAGAAACGTTTTGAATGTAACTCAAGATAAAAAAATATACAGCAGGCATTTCAAATAGGTAATTTGAAAGATGATAAAAAGATAGTTTTCATGGAGTTGGCTTCATACAGGGATATTTTAGCTATACTGTCCAAGTTAAGTAATTTAAAAAATACAGGCATTTATATAAATCAAGATTTTGGACTTTTAACCAGAAGGAGAAGAACTAAACTGTTATTATTGAGAAAAGAAATAAAGCGAAGTCTGCCAGAGATGAAAATTCGTTTGCTAGAGGATAAGTTAACAGTAACTAATGTTAATGGTCAGTTTGTGAAGTTAAAGTGGAGTGAAGACAGCGGTCGTTAGCAACCACTGATATGAATGGTTTTGCTGAACTGAATGTAATAACCGGTTATGATTTTGCTTATGTATTTAAAAGTGACGATAATATTAAATCATCTGTATCTAATGAACGCACAGTTCAAGGTGGAAGTCAGCAATTATCGCCATGACGGCGTCTAAAAGGTGAGGCTTTAAATTCTACATCTACAGCTTGAACTTCGCGCGATGGATCTGTGACATCTTATAAAAACCTAAATGATAGTTTTTTTATTTCTAAATTATGTTATAATATTAATAGATTAAATAATAAAATCTGCTGTGAATAAGTAATAAAGACTGCTGTGAATCTTAGATGGATTACATCCGGATCTGGATTTTTGTTTTAGACCCAGTTTGTTGTTGTTTTCCTTGGGGTAGATATATGGGCCCAGTGAGGCTTTGGATAGCGTAGGGTTTGGTCCCTCCCCACAGACAAATAATAATAATCATCATCATCACATCCACAGCATACCACACATTCTACCTCTCATCACCTAAACAATTAACATACAACATATATATAAAAACAAAATGAAATCAATATAATACAGTAAAAATAAATTCAAATTTTTTTCTTATATATAAGAACTTAGAAGCTCCTAATGATTTAGTTAGCATATCTGCGGTCTGATCATCAGAATCAATGTGATTTAATTCGACAGTTCTTTTTTTACATAATGGTATTCAACATAAAAATTTTTAGTCCTCTTCGAATTCATCTCATTGATTATGATGCGGATGCAACTTGTACTGTTTTCAAGACTTTGGCAAATTTTTCAACAGTCTTACTGATCATGCCCTTGTGATCAAATGTTATCAGATTTTTTCTTTCTCATTGTTCAATCCTAAAAATGTATTTATTTCTCCTAAATCCTTCATAATAAAAATTGGATAGAGTTCATACTTTATGTCTCTTATTTCAGAAATATTCAAATTAAAATCAACATACAATACTAAATATAGATTTATTTTCTTATAGAGACATTCATCATAATCTGATTTTTTAAATCCCAATCTCAAAAGTTCCTAGTTCACGCGCTCATTCCAACACTTGGGTCCTTGCTTCCAATCCATGTGGCACGCCATAAATATCTCTTCATTCTATAAGGCTGCATTCACATCCATTTGATGAATGCTTCAGATTTAGCCAAAGGGGAGTAAAGATCAGATTCTTTCAGATGTTTCTGAAAACCGCCGCGGACTACTAATCTTGCCTTATATTCTCCATTTGCTTTTATTTTAAAAATCCACTTTCCATCAATTACTTGTTGATCTGATAGTCTGGATATAAATTCCCAGACATAATTCTTCTCCATTGCATCCAACTCATTTTTTATTGCAGTCATCCAACGTTGCGCCTCTTTTCTTTGGTTTATTTCTACATAGGCTGTTGGTTCTATTAATGTTTTTTAAGTTTTCATGAAAACACATTCACTACTTTGTGTATTACATATAAATTCCACATCCCTATGAATTTCTATATTTTTATTCTCAGAAAAATAAATCCTATATCCATTAGTTTCTTCATCGTACCCAACATGTGGACAAATACCTTATGATCATAAGTTTTTAAAAAATCTATGTCCGGTGCGCGGTTAAAAAACAACTCAGTGCGGATTTTGACCTGTTAGTTGAGTTCTACCTTGTGTACATACACTGGCCCGTTGGTTGCTTCCAATAACCTTCAAAGATTCACCATTAAGCAAATTACTTCTTCCGTTTCACATGCGTTTTCATAATTTGAGAATATTTTCTTATTATAGACAATATGACGAGTATCTCCAAGTGTCCACAAATCCATTCATTTTCCAGCAAAGACTTAAAAATCACAGGCTACAGTCAATGCTGTGGCAGCCAAAGATAATTTTTCATTCTGTTCAGATGATTGTGTGTTACAACAATATTTGACAATGTGACCCATTTGATTACAATTACAACATTTGGTGTGTTCATTTCTTTTTCTAAACGATAAGCACTCTCAATAACATGACCTCCCCTTTTACAGTAATTACAAAGTTTATCTCATTCAATATTCCTTGATGTAAATGCCTTATCTCATGCATCTTATCAGAACACTTTTCTTCAAAACGATTGCTCTCCTTTTTCTTTAAATTCCGTTTCATCTGTAATGTTTTGAATGACATATCACTAGATAATTCAAATGCAGCTACAAATGACTAAGACGATTTCAGTAAACTATTAAGAATCATTGCTTTTAAAATCCTGATCAGATACCTTCTCGCCTACATCTTCTAATTTAATGGCGATATTATTAATTTCTTCTATAAATTCTAGTACATTATCATCACATTGAAGGGAATAAAACTTACTTTGTACATGTAGTTTATGCAACGGTGACTGCAACATCCACACCGTACATGTACCGTACATTTTTGGATCATTTACTTTGAAGATCTGCAGATATGTGAATGTTCATCTGAGTGAGAGTATTTGTTTCGTGTGTGTACGCTCGGTTTGCTATGAGAACTTGAAATCTAAGTTGAATTATGTAGATAACTTTGTGGGTTGTCGATAAAGACATTGAAAGTTGTAGCCCTGGAGTGATTTTTATTGTGCACTAATTAGGTACATTAGTCTAGACTTGCTAGTAGGCCCACAGCTAGCACATAACGATATTCTTATTAATATAATTATATATTAGTATACATTTTTACTTTCTTATTCTAGTATTCCGATTTGTGTAAAATTTTTGACACCAGCGTTTTCCCCAGAAATATGTGTTTTAAAGGGGGCGTAACAAAAACAAATGTTTGTAGCGAATGGCCTCTATATATACGGGTAGGTAGACTGCGTGTCTGGGATGTGTGTAAAATAGCTTTAATAAAATCGCAGTAAGCTTAAACCATTCTCCAATTAGATAGCACCACACATTAGAGAAATTTTGATCAAAATCCACTAAACGGATGTTTGCAATTTCTCAGAAATAGCACCAACGATTCTTGGTGTTTGAACTTTAGTCAAGTATTGTTAGAAACCTCTGTCCATAACACTAGATTCTTTGTTGAATGATAAAGGCAACTGTGGACACTTACTCTCTGATAAGTTCCGAGAGTAAATAATTAGAAATTACTTGGTTAAACAATTTTGTATTATTTTCTTTAAAACAATCATGATATGTCACAAATAGTCCATAGTAAAAATAGCAATATATGAAATATTAATGGATATATGAACTTTGTGCATAACCGCTTGGAATGTACCAGAATGAAATCAGGTTTCCAGTGGGAGACATATGCGGTAAGAAATATGCTTTCTTCAAAGCATAAAATTATTATTTGCAAAACCTACAATGAATTTGGTCGTTTAATTAACGACACAAAACAAAAATTATAATTATTTTCTACTTGACTAAATCTTGAATCTTGAAATGTCTGTTGCTATCACAATTTCTTGGTTTAATTCTGACCATATATCCCTCGCTGACCTCCAGTAATAAGGAATATCTGAATTCCAGTTTGTGAAATTCCAAATCTGATTCAAATTTATAATTTCTAATTGCAGTAGAAACGAGAACTTTGATTGTTGTCATCGCATAAATACTACCTATAAAATAGAAAACACAAATATTATCATAAAAACGAAATTTTGGTTTTTTATTTAAACTATAATTGTAATTTTACTTCAAATTTTTCAGCTTAGGGAGAGTTCATCAAAAGTCAGTGAGTCCGACAATCCACAACATTCCAGTAATTTTTCAGTTAGTTTGGGTTTTGGCTTTGGTTATGAGGTAGGTATACGAGCTCAGAAAGGCTTTGGACAGCATAAGGCTGATCCCTCTCTAAAGACGATTTTGGGAAGTAGTCAATTAGACCATCATCTGTTTGATGGTATGAAGTATTGCCGGGAGCTCAGGATCAGAAGCGTGGGATTATTTGAGTTATCGAGTAGAAGTGGGCCACTATTCCAGTCACTTCAGCCGATATTATGATATGGGAATTTCTACCGAAATTAAATCTGGGATTCATCCTATCAACTAAAAATGGCCGGCCCTAATTTCCTCTGATTGGATATGAATCTCTCAAGGAAAACAGTGTATTATAACTAAGATTATTATAAAAGCATTCCATTATTTCAGACACTGTCTTGTCACTCAGCCTTGTTCCTCGTCATTGAACCGTCACTTTGTAATTAAATCGTACCTTATCAGTCTGTCATAATAATTGTATGTAACTTTTGGCCCAAAAAATTTTTTTTTTCTAGAAGTCGAAAGATATAACTTTTCGACTATATGTATAAACAATGTTTGTTTTTCGATTCTACGGGAAGGCAGTTTTCTTATTTATTTCTTGCTTAGATCAAGTGCAAAATTACCCGATTGTGATTTCTGCAATAGATGCTAACAAAATTTTGTTCTTTGGTTACTAATTCTTATGACCAATGATGTCTATAAGTTTCTGCAAAGTTTGAAAAGAATCCATATCCAAAAAGATTATATATGTTATGTGCCGGTTAAACATTTATCTAGGTTATAGGTATGTAGTGCTTGACAAGGTTATAAATGGAGGGATCGTTTTAGATCCCACAGCGGCCCAAAGTGCATACTGACCTAAAGCCAAATGAATGTTACCTAACGTGAAGAATACGAAATCAAACAAAAATAAATAAATAAATAATTTACCCTACCTGGGCAAGATCTAGGTCCCCAGCTAAATGGAAAATATGATCCTTTCGGTCTTTTTGCACTCTCCTCTGCTAGAAAATGATCTGGATGGAATTTGTCTGGATGTGACCAGAAGGTTGGATTTCTATGCAGATGATAAAAGAAAATAAAGGCACTACATCCTTCGGGAAGCATATAGCCATCTCCTAAAATATATTTATTAATATTAAAAAAAAAAATTATTTTAAAATATATTTACAATTTCTTTGAAGAAATTTCATAGGCGGAAATATTTGGATAGCGCGTCTCAAAATGATGGGCCTTTGTTGGTGGATCGAAATGCCTAAAAATGGACAAAGAAAATGACTATAATTTAAAAGCTATCCTATTGAAACAAAAGGCCTTAATATTTATGCAAATCAACTAATCATTTAGTTTAAACACAATTTATCAATTAAAATTTGAAAAATTGCAGTAACTGAAAGTCGAGTGACTGTTACACACAACATTTTGTTTCATCATTTGTTTTCATCATCAGCTATGTTTTGAAATAACACATATTCTTGTGAAAAATTTGAAATAACAATATTCTTGTTGTTTGAGGTTTGAGGTTAAAATGCAGGTTGTGCTCTTTACCTGCCTAAGGCAGAGTGATCTTCTATTTAATCTCATGTGCATTTCGTGTCATTTGCACAAATCCTAATGGTACGATATTTAATAGATTATCGTAGCATCTAGCTTGTGCTAGATGATATGCTAATTACAGTGCCATCAAGGGCGGCTTTTCAGAGAAATTTGAGGACGCCACATAGAGACTGAGCCTGAAAATAAATGTTAACAAACGATTTATATGAAGACGTCAGGAAATCCAGAAGGCCCGAACAAAACATGAGGTGAGGTAATCATGTCTTAAGTCGGCAAGCCAATTTAAATATTTGGAAACTCTGTTTCTGAAATGTTACAAGAAATTAACGCAAATTGAGGAAATTTAAGACAAAAAATTTGTCTGGTGGGGACAGGGTTTTACTTCGTCCTTCAGAAGATGTTGAAGTTTTATGTTTCGACAAACAAAGATAAGGTCCTTCTCTCACCAAAAAAAATCATTAGGTTAATTGTATCTTATGGTTGTGAAACATTTATAAAAGAAAGCTATACGAAACATTTGGGAAAGAAAAGTACCGAGAAGAAGATATGGACCTGTCTGTGATAACGGTCTTTGGGAAGAGGGGAATATACCAAAAAACCGGAAATAGTATATTTTATTGCAAAGAAACAGCTGAGGTAGCTGGAAAGTTGGGACAGATCCCTGTCTGTAGATACTAAAAAAAACTTTTGGAAGGCAAACCCGAGGAAAGACACATTAAGGGACGACCCCATTAAGAGTACTTAAAATTTGGAGGAAATATTAAACGCATGGAAATGAGAAAATGGAGAAAGAACGGCCAGAATAGCGAAGTGTGAAGCAGGAGTGTTGTGAAGGCGCAGTTCTTTAAGGAACCATGGTGCCAATGGGTAGGTAGGTAATTCTTATGACAAGAGCATGTTGAAGTTTAATGAATAAAGTTTATCATGCAAACCAACATTCAAACTTCTGTAATTTATTATTGACTGCAAACATAATACTCTTATTAATAATTATATATTTAATATAATCTGAATCTCACCTAAATCTAAATCACTTGTAATTTTTCTAAATATACCAGGTGCACCGTAAAGACGCATTGTTTCTTTGATTACATTGGTTAAATAAGTCAGTTTGGATAATTGTTCCCAAGTTGGTGCCATTTCAGGATTTTCTCCTAAAATATCCACTACTTCCTCATAAACCGCTTTCTGGTGTTCAGGAAACATAGCTAATAACAATAAAGTGTACGATGCAATCACAGCAGATGTATCAAACCCCTGAAAAAATTTATCACTATTATTTGATTATTTAATTAGAGAAAGTAAAATGAGCTTTAGAGGCTCCTAGGAAGAGAAAAGCTAAGGGCAAAACTGCTTAAACGAACCGGGACCTCCGCGTTTCTAGTTCAGCGCGCTAGCACGAAGTTAAACCCTCCTTTAACATTTATTAAAACATTTCTCTGGGAAAATTCATGTAAGGGGATAATTCATTTAACATCTAAAATGTTATTTCAGTTTATTATATCATTCTGTCGTCCATGATCTTTTAGGTTCACGCGGTCATTTAATGAAAACCACTTGTGTTTCTGGGTTGAGACCGCGTCAATGATTTACTAAAAACCGACGTTTCGCCCATGTTGGAATGAGGGTCGGTACACCTTGAAAGCCAATAAGGCTCCATTGTGGAATTTATAACTGCGGAATAAGTAATTAATCACAATATTTTGGTTTGGAAAAAAATAAGCCACAGACAGTTTTTCTAGAGGCCTTCACATTCCAGTTATGCGGCTTTAATGACAACCCAATTTGGGTCGGTATCCTTTAAATATTACAGATAAAGTTTCCTGTACTATTCACATTTATCTTTCAGTGTTTTCGGGCTTCAAAATTCTACATTGTACTACGCTTAGATATTGTACCATGGTAACTTTTTCGATGGACCGGCATTGAGAAGAAATTCTTTTAAATCTTGTGTCTTTGAAGAAGCATTTATTCAACTTGTTAATAGAACTCCCTTAATCATCTATAATGACCTATACAGTTATAATTATAGTAAATAATTTTCTTTTAACTTACACCAACCAAAAAATCAGTAGCAAGCTTTCCAGTTTCTTCCCAAGAGAGTTTATATTGTTTAGCTTTTTGAATGATAACATCTGGGTATAAAATTGGTTTATCATCTATATCTTCTGCAATACATTTGTATGTTACTTAGAACTGAAGCAATTTGTTCATGTTAAAAAAATGACATAACACCTACCTCCTATCTTTTTTCTAGTTTCTATTCTTGCTTGCATAATCTGTAAAAAGAAAAACATACCTTATACCTTGTTCAGTAAATGGTTAATAAATTAAATTCAATTAATCTATGAGGTAAAATATGACTTCATAAATTTAAATGTTTCATTTGTTGAATTCATTCTGAACAGTTTTGAATTATTGATGAAAATGTATGGGTAGAGAAGCATTTTCTTGCATATTTTTTCATCTTCTAATGTGGCAAGCATAACCCTGCAATAGTACGACCATTGCTCACTAGAATGCTGCACCATGCAGCATGGTACTAACCAGTAATATGGAACTAACCATTTTTATTTTTTTACTGTTTTCTGTTTGCTTTCATTATTATCTTTCATTGTGGCTTTTATTATTTGTTATTATTTTTTCAGGCTTAACACCAAATTTAACAGGCACTAAATTAGGTGTACTATTAACTTTTTTAAACAGATATAAAATTTAGCAGTTATATGCGGGAACTCGAATTTGGGACTTCCCAGTTACAAGTCCATGCTCATAACCGTTTCACCATCACCCGCCCTTCATTGTTGCTTTTACATAATATCTTTCATGCTAAATAGAAACTATTGCAATCATATCAAAATTGAAAATTGCGTTTTTCCAGACAAGGACAAACACAGTACACAAACTAGGGTCTCCGTCTCTATTTAATTGGCATAAGCCAAGGGAGAAGGAAGGGATTAGCGCGCTAGAGCGGTTTATACCAGATTAGCGCGCTCAGTGGTAGCGCGCTGGACTAGCAACCCGGAGGTCCCGCGTTCGAATCCAGCGTGCTGATTTTCTCTTCCCAGGAGCCTCTACAGCTAACTGTCCGGTGATGGGCAATTTTGTCTGTAGCTAGAGAACACTGGTCGGAGGCCGGCAGTATTCCTGAGTAGGTTCTTGGGGGTACCATCGATTTTTGAGCTCGCAGGGCATATGCTATTTAAAAAATAATAAACTTAATCATAATAACCTAAAGTGCGAGTTTACAGAATTGGTTTTTGAGTTTTTTGCAATTTGTCAAAAAGGACAACAAATATTTTGTATATGGAATGTGACTATTCAAATATACACAGGGGCTGGCTCTAAGAAGCGCTGGGCTCTACGCAACAGTTCTGCACGGGGGCCTATTCAATGGTTCCGCGGGGGGGGGGGGGCCATTGAAAATAAATTTTGTATGTTTAAATTGTTAATTTAAATTTAAAATGTATAAACTTTTTTTTTTTTGTAATATTATTATCTTCTTTAATGTTTAATGATATTAAATCATTTAACGACATTAACATTTAAATCAACGTAATATAATCACATAAGCCAAAATTATTTAAAAAGAATTTAGTATTGCTAAAATATGAACTACAAAGGTGAAATTTCCTGATAGAGTAAACTAGTGCTATGGTTTTTGGAACATAGACAAAATGTTGTTTATTGTAATTACTATGACTTTTTGTCACAGTTTCTTTCCTACGTTCCTCATTTAGTAGTCTGAGCCCCTTTAATCACTGGGGTCAATCAATTGCAGTCAGTAGATTTTCTTTAAATTTGGAATTCTAATATTTCACTGAAGTGGCACTTTAGTGGAATGCCTGACTTGCCTCTAAGAGCCCTCAAAAACAAAATTCTTGAAAAATGTTACAAATAATAGTTTGGACACAAATGTTTTTAGCTAGTATATGACGTTTAAAGAAAATCTTTGGTGTCTTTTTGGATAAAAATGTACGACTATCGTTAGAGTATGAGTGTATGAACTAAATTTGCTCTGTGCAAAACTATGTTATTACTCTGTTTGAAAAAAAGCATCCTGATGATGGGCGAACGCCCGAAACTGGTCGATGACCACTTAAAGAAGCAGGCTATCCCAAAAAATATCTCTGATGCTCTCCATATTTACAATTAACATGTCAATAATTTTTTTTTTTTTAACTTGCTTACCTTACAACATAATTTCCAAAATGGTTTGGAAACTTCCTTTAAATATCTTCCGTTCTTCGAAATTTTTGCGAGTGGCAAGCAAATTATGAAAATAAAATTAAATATCAATTTTATAACCATTTCTGCAATACTGTTAAATTATAATATAATCAAATATAATATAACTTTCGATATATTATGTCTAATTTATTACTTCGATCTGAAACGTAATTTATAAAGTATAAGATTACCATTCAAACCGCTCGTAAATATTATAATTATTATTTTCAATCTCGTTCAAATCATATCCAAAGTTGGAAGCTAGAAAAAATTAAAATATTTTATTAATAGCAATCAAAAATTCATTTAACAATAAAATAAAATAACATAATTAGAAAGACACTCTCCTTCCGATTAGATTCTGATTTTCTGAGTATCTTTATCATAACTGACAATCATGGGAAATGTTTTATGAGGGATTCAGATATTAGTTGTGGTGGTTGGTTCCGCAGTGCTGGAAAGCATCAGAGACATTTTCCGTGGTAGCCTGCTTCATTTTGTGGTCATCGACCGGTTTCGGGCGTTCGCCCATCTTCAGAATGCGTTTTTTAGACAGTGTGACAATACAGATTCGCACAGAGCAAAGTTAGTTTCAGTGAGTGTGAAACTAACTTTGCTCTGTGCGAGTCTGTGTTGTCACACTGTCTATAAAACGCATCCTGAAGATGGGCGAACGCCCGAAACCGGACGATGACCACAAAATGAAGCAGGCTACCACGGAAAATGTCTCTGATGATTCAGATATTAGCTGGCGAATATGATTCATTATGATGGCACTTCACTGTTTGTAAGCGCCAACTTTCAACAGATACTCAACACATCCATGTGGAACAAATCAGACACACTTTATTACTTCACGATCTGCCTAATTCTTTTAAATATCAAAAAGTTCATCAATAATTTATTGTACACTTTTAACTAAAAGAACGCTATTCCCAGACTAACTACGATTAGTACTGACTTCCTATAAAAATATTTTCTTAAATTTATTCAGAGTACTTCCTTACTTTGAAATCAAACGAATATTGAAAATAAACACTTCTACAAAATATGGTTTATACATACTATCTATTTCTTTTTCAAATTTGGATTCATGCTATCTTGCATGACTCTTATATTAGAGAGAATAAATGAATAACAAATCTAATATATTAATATTAACGTTCAATGTAACACCTCGTTGTTATCTGGCGTCACCTGCCGTACAAATGACAGCCATTACACTCTTTCAAACCTAACAGGTACATTTTTAAATTCTAAAAATTAGAAATGCTTATTTGAAATGAATATACATATTATGACACAGGTACTCTGAAAAAATTCATTCCAAGACGAATAAACATATAAAAGGTGAGTAGGTAGTTCTACTACATGTTAGCTAAGTCGATAATTATGTTGATTTATTCATTCTCATTCTTATACTATATTACTAGGAGAATTATCCTTTTTCTATACTTAGCAAATATTAATTATTAGTATTGTAAAAACTGATGCATATACGATATACAGACATTTATACAAAGTAATTAGAATTTAATTAGTCCTAGTAAGTAGCGCAAACAGACAACTCAGTTTAAATCAAATCTTTAAAAAGTTAAGAAAAGTTATTCACAATATTTGATAATTAATAAAATATTATATACTCACCACATAAAGTGTCTACGGTGTAGTTTATTGCATATTTTTTTAAATTGAAACTTTCGCCAGTATCAGCATATTTTTTCAGTACTTTGCATAGTTTTTTAGATTTCTCAAAAAAGACATCAAGATTGGATTCAATCAACTTTTTAGTAAGTATTTTATTCAATGGTTTACGCAACTCTTCCCATTCTTTTCCTGAACATAAAAATATTTAAAATATTAATAATATGTATCAAATTGTAGAAGTTGTTGGCCGCTAGAAATGATCTGATGTATCTCTTAGTTGGCTGATCGGCCGGGGGGTATCATAAGAAAAACACTAAAAAAATTTCTTTAAAGTGTTTTTTATTAATGGCCCGACGTTTCGACAAACATTGTTTTCTTCTTCAGGGGCTATCTATAAAGAAAAAATATACATAAGCTAGCATTAACAGAACAAAAGCAAAAACAGAAAATATGGCAATAGAACAATAAAAAAAAAAAAAAAAAAAAAAATGGTAATGGCAAACTAAAAAAAACAAATTACAAAGGTAAATACAGATACTAGTATAGAAAAAATTATGGAAATATTACAGACCTTAAAATCGGAAAATTTGTATGCTCTATTAATTACTACATGTTCAATTATGACTGTGGCCTATGAGTGTACTACCAGTGAAAGGTTGAGAAAGGAACACCGGTGAAAGTAGAAGTGGGAGGGGTGAAGTACCGTTAGGTATTGTTGGAGTGAAGGGACTAAGAAGCAGGACAAATATAATAAACAAATATATTTTTATTATATATATATGTAATTTTTAATTAAATTTTTTAATAAATAAGAATTTTAAGCTAATTGGAATATGGATCAGATTAATGGGAATAGTTTGATAAATAGGAGGAAAAAAAAAGGGAATTAGCAGGGGAAAATATGTAGGGTGAAGGCGCTAAGGGCTGGGTGGATGGAACTATGTCTACTTAATGGAGTGCAGGATGTTGTTGTAGAGTGATGAGATGACTTCTTTGTCTTTTTTGTGGTTTATGGGATTGGGTTGTAGGTGGATATGTACTGATTCTGCTAGGAGGCGTTTTGTGTGATTAGGTTGAGTTGTTAAAATGGATGGGTTTTGCAGGTCAAAGGAATGATTTAGGGATAATGCATGTTTGTAAAGTGCTGTGCTGTCTATTTTTTTGGAGGTGATGTCATATTTGTGTTGTTTTAGTCTTTTGTGTAAGTATTGTGAGCTATCTCCTACATACATGGCATTGCAAAGTGGTGTAGTGTATTTGATGTTGTATACTGTGTGGGTTTTGTTGAGTTTAGGGATAGGGTCTTTTAGTTTGGTATATAGTTTGGAAAGTTTATTAGCTGTAGTGAAGTCTATGATGAGATTGGGGATATGCTTTTTGAGGGATTTGTTTATTTTTTGGGAGAGAGAGTGGATGTGTGTAAGAGATCTGTGGATAGGTACATTCGTGATGTTGATGGGATTACTAGTGCGTGGTGTGTGTAATGTTGGTGTCAATGCTTTTTTGATTATATTGTTTATGATGTGTGAAGGGTAACCATTGGAGGACAGGATTTTTCTCGATTTTTTGATGTTTTCATTGTGGAAGGTGGGATGGGAGAGTGAAAGGGCACGGTTCACTAAGTTTTTTGCAGTGTTGACTTTTTGGTGGAAAGGGTGGTCAGATAAGTAGTGAAGAAGTCGTCCTGAGTAAGTCGGTTTCGTGTACCAGTTATAAGTTAAAGTGTTGTCTGGATTCCGGATTATGATCGTGTCGAGGAAGGGGAGGCTGTTGTTTTGTTCTCTTTCGATTGTAAATTGGAGCCTGCTGTGGTAAGTGTTAAAATGGTGTAAGATTAGGGAAATGTCGTTGGGGTTGACGATGAGGAATAAATCGTCCACATATTTAAATATATGTGAAACTGAGGTGTCAAGGATAGGGAGGACAGTGTCCAGAAGGTCGTTCATGATGATATTGGCCAGAGCAGGAGCTAGGCAATTGCCCATGGCCAAACCATCTTTTTGAAGATAAAAGCGGTTCTGGAAAACAAAGTATCCTGATTTGCAGCAAAGATTTAGTGTTTCGATGAAGAGATCAAAGGGGATAGTGGTGTGCGGTTCTATTAATGCCCAGTTGTTAGAAACTAATGTGATAACTTTGTCTAGTGGGATGTTGGTAAATAGGGAGGAAACATCGATCGAGATCATGGTGTACTGGGGCGGAATTCTAGTGGATTTGATTTTCTCGATGAAGTGAAAAGAGTTTTTAACATCGTAGGGATTTTTAGAACTGAAGGATTGAAGCACTGGGAGAATGAACTTGCTGAGCTTTGAGGAGGGACTGTTGATGGAGGAAATGATGGGACGGAGAGGGCATAGAGGTTTGTGGATTTTTGGTAGACCGTATGCTCGTGGAGGTGTAGGGTTGTGATTGATGAGCTTGTAGTAGGTGTTAGGATCAATGTGTCCATTGGTTTTTAATTTTTTAATGTGTATGTTGAACATGTTTTGTTGTTTGGTAGTTATGTCCTTATCTAAGAGGGAGTAAGTGTTAGGATCAGAGAAAAGGTTATTCATTTTTTGGATGTATTCATTTTTGTCCATAATAACTGTAACGTTACCTTTGTCGGCTCTAGTTATGATTAGGTTGTCTTGGTGAGTTTGTATAAAGTGTCTGGTGCTCGAGAGATCATGGAAGAATTTTTTTGGAAAATTCGTGATCTGTGTACTGTTGTTGTTTTTGTGTATGTAGTTTGTCATGATATTAATGTTTTCAAGTCTTAAACGGTCTCTGTCGTCTTCGGAAAGGTCAGTAGTTCGTAGGATGTATTCGGTGTCGATGATAAGGTTAGGAATGCTGTGTTTAGGTTTACGGTTGGGAAGGTTAAAATTAGGGCCAAGACTTAGGATTTTTTGGTCCTCATTGGGAACTGGGGTGGAGGACATGTTCTTTACCCAAGAGGGATCGGAGGTAGGGTACTTGGTGGAACTGGTAGTACTTACAATTTCTGAGAATTTGGTGTGTAATGCCTGAATGTGTTGTTTCTTGTATGTTGTGTGAAGGTGATCAAATATTTTCTGAAAAGACAAAAAATCACTGTCACTAAACATTTGTTTCTCTGTGTCCATTGAGGTGTTGAGCACTTGTTTTAGATGGTTCACGTCCCAGATAACTGAACTGATTTCATTGTTGAGTAAAGATTTTTTAAAAAGAAACATAGAACGTTCCAATTTCTTTTGAGATGTGTCATGTGGAAGAGATGGAATGTTGTTGAGGCAGTTATCGATGTGTTTTGGGAAAACACGATTTTTTCTGCATTTAAGCAAAAACACTCTCGTTGTTTCCCGTAGTGACTTTCACCGGTTTTCCTTTCTCATCCTTTCACTGGTAGTACACTCATAGACCACAGTCATGATTGAACATGTAGTAATTAATAGAGCATACAAATTTTTCGATTTTAAGGTCTGTCATATTTCCATAATTTTTCTATACTAGTATCTGTATTTACCTTTGTAATTTGTTTTTTTTAGTTTCCATTACCTATTGTTTTTTTTGTTTATTGTTCTATTGCCATATTTCTGTTTTGTTTTTGTTCTGTTAATGCTAGCTAGATTCCTATGTATTTTTTCTTTATAGATAGCCCCTGAAGAAAGACAAACAAATGGTTTGTCGAAACGTCGGGCCATTAATAAAAACACTTTTAAAAAATTTTTTTAGTGTTTTTTTTATGATACCCCCCGGCCGATCAGCCAACTAAGAGATATATCAGATATTAATATATACATATTTTTAACTTAAAAGATTTAACTTTGAAAAATATCTATTATAATACGTACCATTGCTAAGGGATATACCATTTCCTAGAATAGTGAGAATATTATAGATTGAATCTTTCTGTAAAGCATCCGAACTTGTCAGAATTCTCTGCAAAACACATGAAAAGTTTGTAAATTAAATTAGTAATTTATAATTTTTACAGTTTATATTCTATATTAAATTCACATTTTAACAGTATATTTCGAAACACATACTTGCTTGGTAAACTCAATTTCTAAAAATCTTAAACAAAAACCAATCCAAATTAATACAAACCCGAAGATAACTGAAGATCGAGCGCCAAAAAAAAAAAATAGAAATTCAATTCTAAATCAATAAAAGAACAGTCGATAGAGTGATTACACTAATTATTTATTCACTTAAGGATAAATTGTGGGAATAAAAATTAGGCTTTGCTTGGTATTTATAATTTAATCAATGAAAAAAAATCAAACCCACAGCTCTATGACAAAGTTCTTCATTTCGATTTTTAAATAAATGAACATATCCTCAATACTACAAAAATGTGGAATTTTGCAAGAAAATTAACTAAAATGTCGCAAAACTCCAAGAAACGTCTACTTCGGAAAAGTATGTTTACGAAAAATAAAATAAAAATTAATGTTTCTATAAGTGTGTGAAGCTATTACGCAGTTATTATAATTTTTTTTTTATTTTATTGATATGGAATTTATTTCAGTATAATAACTGGGAAGGGATTAGCTCAGTGGTTAGCGCATTGGACTCCTACGCGAAGGTTCCGTGTTCGAGTACAGCTGCTGTTCTTAGATTTTGTTTTTTTAGGAGCCTCTACAGCTCACAGTTTTGTTTGTAACGAGAAAACACTGTCCTGAGACCAGCAGTGCACGGAGAAAGCTCCGGGCGCCAATGAACTCCGGGCTTAATGATGCGCCCTAATTCAACAAAAAAATGGTATAATAACTTATAATATGATATTATAATGGTAAATAATAGATCATGTTGGTTTTAGATTTGGATGTTAATATCCCGTGATGACTACCGTTAGATAATGTCAAATTTAAGGAGAATCCATGTATCATGGAAAAAGCTATTATTCAATCGAAGCTTAAAATGCATTACGAAAAATAAAAGTATAAATTTAAGACAAAAAGCTCATAAAGAAAGCTATGGATAGGTTATAAGTGACACAGCGCGCAATGGAAAGACTAATGAAAGGTAACACCAGAAATAGAATTAGAAGCTCACTGATAAGAGAAGAAACAATAATCAAGATAATGTGATAAAATTAGAAAGGTAAATGGAATTGGACTGGCCAACTTGCAAGATCTGAAGATGGAGAAGGTGGACTAAATTAATTACAGAATTTATGGGAAAAGTAGATAGTCAAAAGAAACGATGGGCAGACGATATATTCAGTACTGCCAGTAAATATTGGATTAAAGCAACTATAGATAGGGAGGTCCTGGTTTTACAAGGAAGAGGCCAACGTTCAGCGATGGAGCTAGTTGCAAATTATTTTATAATTAACAATTAATTGTATCTTGTTTAATAAATAGTAACATCTTTTTGTCTCTTTTGCTTTGCTTTTCTTTTTGTGATAGTATTCTATATCACAACCAATATCAGGCAATTTTTCATTTCATTCATAATGAGAGGAAATACCTGCTTGATAGTGATATTGGATAAAACATGATCCATCGCGTATATCGTTTGAGAAGAGACTATTGTTTTTATGCACATGACTTGCCTAAGTAGAAGGTATGTACATATATATACTTATATTATGTGGATTAGGGAGGGTAAACGAACAAATAATCCACGCTCAGATACTTGCCGACACGGTTTAGATCTGCTTAGTTTGATGATCAGAACTGAATCTTCGGAAATTTGGGTAACGTGACTATTCCACGAAAGATGCTGATCAAAGATAATACCAATATTTCAATATCTCTCATCACTTAGTCTTATCTCTCGCTACCTAACTTATGCCTAACGTAACGCGATGCGCCTAACGTAGCGCGACGCCTAACGATGCCTAGCGTTATACTTATGTTGTTATGTTAAAGCATTTATTCTACATTATTTCATCTTATAACCTATTCTCTTTGATTTCTCTCTCCTTCTCACATCCATTTTAATACCAAGATTTCAATACTGTGCCAAGTACTAAATGGAAAGACATCGAAATTAAATCTTATAAGGTCTTGATGAAGCTTTGATTGGAAGATCCAATCACGTGCCTTTGATAATATAATAAATATGTGGTCATGAAAGCCAAGAAAGAAATGAGAAGGCTGATATGCTAGCTGAAAGGGGTGATAATTAGGAGCAGCTCTGAAGGATGTTGGTACTCTGCCTACCTGTGTAGTTCGGCCATGGAGAGCGTACACGAGTCGACTGGGCAGCACGACACCGGATGGCAACGCTGCCATGAGTGGACATTAGATAAAAAAAAAAATGAAAGCCTTTGGAACGCTGACAAATCAATGTATCCTCCCGAGATAAGATTTCATATAAATATATTACACTGAAGATCGTATGTGATTGTATCGAGGACTTTCCGAGCACTTTTTTTTTGTAATTTTTCGAAAATCACTCCATTTGTTTTCTTCTGTTTAATGTTAAAGTTAATTTAAAATTAACAATAAAAATTTAAAGTTTCTTCTTCTTCTACTTTAAGACGCGTCATCATCTACGGTCATTGGCGCCTGGAGCCTTCTCGGTGTACTGCCGGCATCCGGACAGTGTTCTCTCTTTACAAACAATAATGCCATCACCGGAATTTAAAGTTTGAAGAAAAAGAGAAAGTCGTGTCGATATTTTACACCAGATTACGCCTGTGGTGGGCATGCCTCCAATTTTTATGGTAAAGGCACCGCCATTATGCTCTTTCTGGTGGTAGATGACAAAGAAGTTTCAGACAGAAATCATACTATTTGTGGATTCTCAAGTAGTGAGCAACTATCACCAATTCTATTATTAATTTCACTCTATACAGAATAACCAATCAATCCATTAAGAAAATGTATAGAGAATAAAAGGATAAATGGGAGTAAATGTTTGGGCTACAATATGTTGCCCCCATTGTAGACTTCCAAATGATCTGCCTAGTCAGTGTGCTCTGGCTAGTTTCAGATTGGTCGCTGGACATGACTACCTGAATAAATACCTCCACAGAAACAGATGTATTAGACTTCCTCAATTGCGTATTTTGCCGAATGGTAGAAACGGATGCGAACCCCCTTATCACTTGTGCAGCCCTGCAGCATTTAAAAAGCGTCCTAAGAGATAAATTCTCTTTAAAACCAAGCCACACTATTCTGGGCTATGAGATGTCAAATGACCGAGAGGGCCAATGACAAGAACATTGGTTAAGAATAACAATAATATGGGAAGGTATTACTCAGTGGTAACGCGCTGGACTTGCATGCAGAGATCCTGTGTTGGAGTCCAGCTACCCTTAGAGTTTCTCTTCTAGGTTCACTGTCCGATGGTAGGCAGTGTTGTCTGTGAAGAGATAACACTACCCGGAGATCGGTAATGCACTAGATGTTCCGGCCGCCAATGACCATATATGTTGACTTCCTTCAATTATTAAATAATAATAATAATAATAATAATAATAATAATAATAATAATAATAATAATAATTACAAAATAAATGAACATAATATAATATAGAAAATTTTGTATATATAAATTTAATTAAATTAGTAAAAAGGTGGTTGAACTACATACCTCTATATGTTTCGGATTTGTTACAGCTATCATAAGCTTAGGTCCAAGCCAGATTTTTATTAGTTTAGCTGGTGGTTTGCAGTATTCACTATACACATTCATTATGAATTTATAAGCATCTGAAAATTTAAAATTAAAAAGGTAAATTAGACCGGCTAAACGCTTTGGAGTGTATAATATCGTTGAATCTAAAACTAAAAATGTAAATTGGAAAATTCCACACAAATCAATGACAGCAAATAGTTCACTACTGATTCTGAAGGGACCAACAAAAGTGGGGCTCTTTGAATTAATGAATGTAGAATTTATAACTGGACTGAACACATTGCCTCTTTTTAGGGCATGCTTCTTTTTAGTGATCGTATTATTTAGGGTTTAGAAACGCTTGAGTATAGCATTCCAGAAGCTTCCAAACTAAGCTAACAGTGAACGTGATATTTTGATTATTACCAGCGGATGTTATATATCACCGTGAACTCGCCCCTTCCTGTTAAATTGGAAGTTATGTAGTAAATTCGTTAAAATTGTATATTAAAATTTCATATTAATTGATTGATTTCATATTAATATATATTATAAACATTCAACTCCCACAAGATATTAATGATAAAACTGAGCAAAATAACTTGTTTAATTTATAAAGTATAATACACATTATTTTCTTTCAGTTGTATTCCCTTTTCATTTAATATTACCCAAAACAGCAGTTTTGTTTTTTGTTTTTTTATTTTTTTTTATTATTATTTATTTATTGTTTTTTTTACTTTCTCGTACTGATAAAAGAGCAAGTATTGTAGTCGAAATTTCGTAATTGAGTTTTAGCCGGCAATGCACTGAGAAGGCTCCGGGCGCCAATGTATAGATGTTGACATGCCTTAAATTTTTTGCCTATCATCTGTAAAAATCTACCTCTTCAAATTTATTTTTTGGTGATTGATAATGAAGTAGTACACACCATCGAGGGGATGGTAGATGAAAGATGTTTTGGTCTCCTATTCTCCTTTTATTACATAGATTACATATATATTACATATTACATGTATTACATAGATTGCTCTTCATTAGTTTCTAAAATTTAATTTGTGTTCATTTTTTTTTTTTTGTAAGATTGTAAGAAATTTGATTTTTCCAACACCTAAACGCTTTTACAAGTATTAAATTACAAAACACTTAGATCTTCTTGTTGAGATGACATCAGTAGTATTTATAAACCGTCATTTCGCCTTATTGCAATAATCTTCTTCAGGATAGTGTTCACATGATTGCTAAATCAACACTTTTGTTTAATATTGATTTAACAATACCCTACCCTCAGGTAGCCTATTGTAATATAGCAAAATATCGCTACATAAAAAAACCACTGATGCTCCCAACATGAAGACCTAAGTATTTTGCATGTCAATGTCCGCGGAAGCATGAAAGTTTAGGTATTAAATTAATTGAAAAGTTTTAAATTGATTGAAAATATATCAAAACGATTGGAAAATTTATATAGTGGATATTTTTTAATCGCAATCCATGGACTGGCCAAAAAAACATAACCCAAAAGAGATCAATGGATGGACAACCAACCTATATATGTTGCAAAAACAACACACTAGATTGAAAAGTCACATAGTGGAACACCTAATGTTGTAGCTCCCAAGGGCTCCTAAAGTCAGTTTTTCCCAGAAAAGCATATCAAGTTAAAGTATCAATGCGTATGTATGTATCAAACTCAAAGTATCAATGCACCAAGTTATTTTAAGGACTGTGAATGTGAACAAAAAAATCTGGTGTGAAATATTCACAATACTTCCTTTTACACTAGTTAAAACAATATTAAAAATCTAAATTAAAAAAAAAAAGTTTCTTTTAATTTCGAATTGTTACGCGGAGGACCCGGATTTGAATTCAGCTGCTGCCCTTAGATTTTTTTCTTCCTAGAAACATCTTACAGCTCACAGTCCGGTGATGGACAGTGTTATCTGTAACGAGAGAATACTGTCCGGAGGCCCCGGCAGTGCACTGAGAAGGCTCCCGAACTTTGGGTAGCTATATAGCCCCAGAAGGGCTTTGGATAGCATAGGACTCGGTTCCTCCCCACAGACAATAAAAAAAAGGAAAAAAGATCAAATTCTCCACTAAAATATTTCAAATAAAAGTGAGTATTTTAAAGAAAATTTATCTAGGTCATTTTCAAGAAAATTCACTGATATTTCAAAATTTGAGAAATCTGTAATGCTAATTGTAGCTTAATATTATATAAATGTATTGTATGGAAGTGACACTGTGGAGGGATTTTTGACATTGTAGTGACTGACAAAAATAAGTTTCCTTGGCAAAATAATACTAATTAAGCCAGATAAAATGCGTATACAAAGTTCAAAGAAAATAGTTGGAACCATTATTGAGAAAATCGCAAAAAACTGAAAAAGAAAAATAGAAAAAGTAAAAAAAAAAAAATATTCAGAAAATCTTATTTCCGCTTAAGAGATCTGAGTACCTATATTTATGCACAACAAACCACTTCTGTATATATTAATGTAAGAATAATGATGTTAAAGTTGAATCTAAAGAGAATTTGTCATTTCAAATAAAATTGTACTAAGAGGTGTAAGAAAAAGTCATGTGAGAATTTTACTGGAATGTAGAACTATGCTCAAGTACACTGGAATCTAACCCAATAATGGAATCTAAACCGTTAATCTGAGAAAGGTTTTTAACTGTGGTTGGTTCCGCAGAGCTGGAAAGCATCAGAGATATTTTCCATGATAGTCTGCTTCTTTTTTGTGGTCATTGACCAGTTTCGGGCGTTCGCCCATCATCAGGATATTTGTCAAAACCGTGTCAGATCAAATTCAGTTAATACAATCTTGTATTATTTTAATGCTTTCATTTTAATTATATTTATATTAATAAAAAAAATATATCAGATGCTTTGTCTTGTTAATTTATTTGACGCCCTCCCTATAAAGGCAGACATGATACGATTAGCAACTTCATATGTTGGGCAGCGACTGCGCTTTTGCCGTTTAAGCCGGGGAAGTCCTTTTGAATAAATAGAAAATATTTTTTTATCGATTTTTGTAAATAAACTGGAAAATTGTTTTAATGATGTTTTATCTGATTTTTATGTCACTTATGGTCTTAAAATAGCTCTTAAGTTTTAATAGCATTTGAACTCACTTTATTTATTCGAAATTTATAAGAAAATCCGCTTTAAATTTTAGTTTACGAAACAGAAAAATTGGAAAAAACGACGAAAATTGAATCTTTATTGTTGAATATTTCGGCCACGGTTTGAAATATTGAAGTGAAATTAACGGCATTTTTCTTCATATTTTTTTTAATAGTTTTCAATATAATAGTAAAAAGTGGAGGTCAAAAGGAAATCGCCATATTCAACCACCGATTTATGGCGTAAGGCCATAAAAATATTAACACCATCATAAATCGGAATGAAAATATTTCAACAAACGTTATGTTTCTCTTTTTAGATATCATACCTCGTTTAGGAGTTATTTCAAAAGTGGCCAGTTTAAATGGTATATTGTCCGACGGATAGTTTATGAAATCTTAAAAGCAAGGTACCCTTCTTTCGTTAACCAAAATAAAGCTATTCTGCAACATGATAAATTTCACGCTCTTTATTCGCCTTGGAAATTAGCAGAGTTAGAGCTAGTAAGCGTCATGCCTCATTCTGCCCATATAGAACTTGCATCTATCTTTTCTTGTTTAAGGCTCAGTTTCCCAAAGGAAGGCACTATGAAAATAATGAAACAGTGCGGTTAAGATGCGAGGAGTTTTCATTAGGAGTTTACATTTAGTTACTAGGTTTTATTTCTAGAACTACTAGAGATTTTCATGATGTTTCTGTTATAGTGTCACCCTTTTCAATTCCATTGTACGCCTCATTCTAGAATACAACTCTATTATCTGGTCTCCATATCAGAAATGTTATATCAACAGATTAGAGAACATTCAGAAAAGATTAATAAGGACGATTGGTGTACGTTTAGGCTATGACTACAATAACATTCCTTACAATGAAATTTATGGTAGGTTTGTAATTTCTTCATTAGAAAACAGACGTATAATTAATGATATATTATTTTTGTACAAACTTCTAAATAACTTTATAGACTGTCTGTTGGAAGTACTGCCATCTAGCGGCATAAAGAGTATTAGCGGCCCTTTTTGTAATGTTCAGTCAGTCAGGCTCTAGCAGTCGTTTAGTTGACATCATCGTCTCAGTTGTATTAGTTATATTCAGTTCAGTAAATGTGTTTCAGAAAAATACAAGGTGTTTACGAAAGGTCTCATTTATTTCATATCCAGGCATACAATATTCGAGAGATGGGCTCAGCACCTAATTAATTATTACCATTTCAAGAAATACAGTCCACTCAGTATCAAGCAAAATACAGTCCACTAAGTATTCACTTCAAACTAAACATCTCACATTTTGTCCTCCGGGCCGGATATTGTATGTGAATTTTGGTCAAGAATTAAGCTGAAGAAATTATTTGGAACTTGGAAATTTCATATGGTATCCAAAGAGACATTTTGAATTCACAAATCCAAGTTGGCTACACTGCGAGACCTAGGAGCGCGCGTACGTATAAAGTTTTATACATTTCAATTCTCAACCCTGCCGGCAAATCACTCTAAAGATCTTTAATACATAATCCAGTCTTTGATTCTTCCGTCTATTATTCCTTAATCACATTAACTTTCCTTTCCTTTATATTTTGTTGTATTTTAGGAATTTACAATTTGGTAGGTTTATAGTTTGTATTTTAAATTTTACTAGTAGTTTTTAGTCATTCGCATGCAAATAAAATTTATCATACTCATTTAGTACTTATTTGAATATTTTGTTGTACAATTAATACTTGATAATGGAAGACTTAAAAACACTTATTCGCCGTCGCGGCTATGTAAAGGCAAGGACTAACCAAATTTAAAAATATTTATGCAACGATTATGGAAAGAACAAATCAATTGGGATGACGAACTACCTGTTGCATTGGCGGAAGAATGGAAGCACATTTATGAATATCTTTCAAATCTTAACAATATACGCGTTGGTCGCTTAGTCTTAATTAAGAATTATACTAACATACAACTTCATGGGTTTGCAGATGCTTCTGAAGCAGCTTATGGGGCATGCATCTATTTACGATCATCTGACTCAAAAGGGAATGTTCAGATTAAACTTCTTTGTGCCAAATCAAGAGTAGCACCTCTTAAACGTATTTCATTACCACGTCTTGAGCTATGTGCAGCAGTGATTCTCTCACGATTATTTGTAAAGGTTAACAAGGTTATTAACTTGAAGTTCGACGACATTTATCTCTGGTCTGACTCTAAAATAGTTTTGGCTTGGCTCAGTAAATGTCCATCTACATGGAAAATCTTTGTTGCGAATCGCATCAGTGAAATTCAGAACTCAACTAAACAATGCTTGTGGAAACATGTGCCATCTCCATCTAATCCAGCAGATTTAGTTTCACGCGGACAAGTCCCTCAACTTTTGACTGGAAATGGACTTTGGAGGCATGGCCCACATTGGTTAAGGGGAAATCAATCAAACTGGCCGAAGGATGAGACATCTTCCAGCTGTCAAACTGGAGAAATTCCTGAGGTACGGATCAAGATTAGTTTGGTTACGGTCGGAGATAATGATAGTGTGTTCAAAAAGTATTCCAAAATCCTACGGTTGCAACGCATTGTAGCCTTATGTCGACGATTCATTACTAATTGTAAACGGCCCGTGCAACTGCGAGATGTTGGTCAGTTAACAGTAGCGGAACTTAAGAATTCGTTAATAACGTGTATCAAGTTCGCTCAAAGAGTGCAATATTCCCAAGAAATATCTGACTTAAAAAAAGGAAAACATTTACGTAAAGGTTCAACAATTCTGGAATTATATCCCTTTTTAGACGAATTTGAAATCTTAAGAGTTGGAGGACGATTACGCAATTCGAACTTGCCATTTGAATCGCGTCATCAAATCATCTTACCTCCTAAACATTTTATCACTCAACTTATCATTGAGAATGAACATAAAAGACTTCTCCATGCAGGTCCACAATTGTTAATAAGTTCATTGAGGTCCAAATACTGGATACCCCATGCTCGACGAATTGTGCGTAAGATTATTTACAAATGTTTACCTTGTTTTAAACTCAAGGCAACTACTCATACTCAGTTAATGGGAAATTTACCAATGCAACGAGTAATGCCTGCAAGACCATTCCTCAATACTGGCATTGATTATGCTGGTCCAGTGTATATAAAATCAGGTATGCGTCGCAGTAAAACAAGGACGAAGGCTTACATTGCAGTGTTTATATGTCTCGCTACTAAGTCAATTCATCTGGAATTGGTTAGTGACCTGACAACGGAGGCATTTATTGGTGCATTGAAAGATTCATATCAAGAAGAGGAATTTGTGCAAATATATACAGTGACAATGGAACCAACTTCACAGGTGCAGCAAATGAACTTTGTGCACTTTACAGTTTTTTGAAAACTCAAAATGAAAGGATCACAGCTACCCTGTCACAAGAGTCTTGTCAGTGGCACTTCAACCCTGCTAAGGGTCCACATTTTGGTGGTTTATGGGAAGCAGCAGTGAAATCAACGAAATACCATCTTCGTCGTGTGGCAAGCAATAGTGCTCTCACATTCGAAGAAATGAGTACATTACTCGCCCAAATTGAGGTATGTCTCAATTCTCGCCCTTTGTGTAAAATGTCTGATGATCCTTCCGATAGTTCTTATTTGACTCCAGCTCATTTCCTTATAGGAGAACCTATTACTAACCTTCCTGATCCCGATTTGAGTGATTTGTCTGTCAGCAGGTTGAGTCGTTGGCAACGGATTCAGCAACTCATACAGCATCATTGGAAGCATTGGTCAATGGATTATCTTACTTCTCTTCAGCAGCGTAACAAGTGGTCAATATCTAAACCAAATGTTGAGCGAGGCCAGGTTGTCTTAGTCAAGGATGATAACCTTCCTCCAATGAAATGGAAATTAGCAGTAATTGAAAGTTTACATCCAGCTTCCGATGGATTCGTTCGAGTCGTCACTCTGAAGACATCAAGTGGTCTAATGAAGCGACCGATCACGAAGATATGTGTCCTTCCTCCGAGAGACATTGAAGAACAATAAAACTAACTCATTATATTATTTCAATGTAGTTTAATGTCATTTGATTTGTGTATTATTGCATTATTTTTACTTTTCTCTTTACTAAAAAATTAATATTTTTTGGTGGCCGGTATGTTGGAAGTACTGCCATCTAGCGGCATAAAGAGTATTAGCGGCCCTTTTTGTAATGTTCAGTCAGTCAGGCTCTAGCAGTCGTTTAGTTGACATCATCGTCTCAGTTGTATTAGTTATATTCAGTTCAGTAATGTGTTTCAGAAAAATACAAGGTGTTTACGAAAGGTCTCATTTATTTCATATCCAGGCATACAATATTCGAGAGATGGGCTCAGCACCTAATTAATTATTAACATTTCAAGAAATACAGCCCACTAAGTATTCACTTCAAACTAAACATCTCACACTGTCCATATCTTATAAATGAAATTTATTTCAACATACCTTCTATTCAGACCAGACACAATAATCTATTTTCAATAAACTTTGCACAAACCAATTATTTATATCATTCACCACTTTTAAGAATTTTAAGACATGCTAATCTCTTTAACATTGACTTATTCAATACATCAGCTAAAATGATTAGAGGTATAATTGGATTATCATGATTTTATTTTATTTTGTTTTGTTTCGATTCAGTGTTTCTACCTTTTGTTACCTGTGTAATATTCTTAAAGTATTTTTTTGCATGTTTTTGCTTATTTGTAGTTTATAATAGATGTATTATGGTTGTTTAGTTGTATTTCGTGTAAGCAATTATTTATGTTATACATCAGTGCTGTTTGTATAATAATTTATAAAAGGGTTATGTTGCCCGTTAATGTAAATAAATAAATAAATAAATCCCAGAACCAATGAGTGTCACCAAATTGAAATTCTAACAAGAAATTTTTGTAAGTACCATTCCTATGTTATTTCCATACTTTTACTTCTTATACGTGCCAATATTGTCAAAGCTTCAATAGTTGTGATGTAGTTTATTATTGATCTGTTCTGCAGCAATAGTCATATATATTACTATACACTCTTTATTTAGCTTGTTACGTAATTTTATAAAAAAAAAAAATTTATTTGAAAATATTTATTTAAAAGTTTTATTTTCTGTTGTTTTTTCTTTGTATTAAAACCTTTGTACAGACCCTGAAGAAGGCTTACAGACTTTAAACATCGGTAAAAGTTTAAAATTTTTTTTGTTTTATGACCTAACCTCAACATCTATTTCCAACATATTATATAAACCTTCTGACGCAGTACTATTTCTAAATTGTGTCACTACGTTGTCAATTATTTGAGAATAGCTACTCTATTTCTTGAAATATTAAAACATCTGACAATGATACTGTGTTGTCGGAATGCCATGAGAAATAACTAAAAAGAATATGTAAATTAGACAAATATAATACAAACTTTTGGTGGCTATTAAGGCTTAACTTATTCAATCAAGAAAAAAAATATATTTATTTTATTTTATTTAGGCGCGTCTACATCTACGGTCATTGGTGCCCAGAGCCTTCTCAGTGCACTGCCGGCTTCCGGACAATGTTCTCGTTACACACCATCCTATCCATCACCAGGCAGTGAGCTGTAGAGGCTTCTATAAAGAAAAAATCTAAGGGCAGCACTGCTAGTCTCGAACCCGTGACTTCCGCGTTGCTAGTGCAGCGCGTTACCATTGAGCTAATCCCTTTCCTAACATAAATATTCAATTGAATATAGTCACCCAAGAATAATAATTACTATAATAATATTTATTTTAAATCATATTGAATTGTAATATCTTATATTAATAGCATTTTGTGTTTTGAATTACATATTATTATTAAGTACTGAAATTTGTTATTTATACAACCTCCCTAAATTTGGAGTAATCCCACAAGATTCTTTTTAAAAAAAATCCCCAAAATGAAAAATTTTTAACAGTTATTTAATTATATGAAATATTTTCTATTATATTATTTTAAATTTGTGTTATAAATGCTTTTAAAACTTCTTTATAAGCTCCGAAGACTTTAAAACTTGAATTTCCAGTGAGGTAATTTCGAAAATTTGCTTCGACAACAATAAGAGGAAATGAAAATATGTCACTTCTATTTAATCCTTCAGGAAGGAAAGCAATAGCTAAGTGGTTAGCATACTGGACTCCCACACGGATGTCCCGCGTTCGAGTCCAGCCGTGCTGCCCTTAGATTTTTTCTTCCTAGGAGCCCCTACAGTTCACTTTCCGGTGACGGACAGTGTTGTCTGTAACAAGAGGACACTGTCCTGAGGTCTTCAGTGCACTGTGAAGGCTCCGGGGTCAATGACCATAGATGTTGAAGCTCCTTAAATTAAAAAAAATTGTACGGTTCAACAAATGAGAACAGAAATGTTTAGTAGAAAGATTTGTCCCTTAATATCTTTTTATGTCATCTCTGCATTGCTCGATCTAAGATCCCAACTGAACTATTAAAAATTCAATAGATTCAATAGATAGACAGATATTCAATAAATTCAATTGATTCCATTCAATAAGTAAATATTGACGCGCCTTAAATTAAAAAAATAATAGGTCCTCCAGTTTCTAGATGTTTTAGTCGGTAACTAATTAAAATACACCTCACCAGCAGTGTTCGGCAGATAAAACAAATAAACTATATTACCTTCTGCATTTTTAACATTTGCGAGCATTAGACCATTTCCAACAATTGGCCACGGTTTGGGGCCAGGTATGTTGTGACAGATATTTGCAGCCCTACGTGCCCAGATGATATACTTTATTGCTTCCCATAAAGTGTATATCACTAACGCTGTTATAAGTGCACTTAATACCAACATTTTGTAACATTAATGTAGAACTGTAACATAAAAGATTTAGGATAAACTGAAATATTTTCTATATCTCTTTTGCTTTTTAAAGTCAGTTTAACCTTGTAAGATATAAACAAAAGAGAGGTGGTTAATAATGTGGGGAGGAAATTACGTCATCGGCATCATTGCTAGAAGTTTATTTTTGTGAAAACACGAATTAGTTGGCTTCACGACCAATTCAGGGTAAAAATCAATAAACCAAAAAAAATATAACTTTTTTTTAATTGTTTTTTTAATAATTATAAAAAAGTTTTTTTAATAAAAGTTATATTTTTTTTGGTTTATTGATTTTTACCCTGAATTGGTCGTGAAGCCAACTAATTCTTGTTTTCATATTTTAACTAACGGCCAACAAAAAAATCTCCTGAAGTTTATTTTTTTGTAAATTTGTTTTTTGTACAGTTTTTTATTTTTAGTTTTTGTTTCAGTTTTTTTTTATTTTTGGAAAGATGAATTAAATTATATTTAACATATTGAAATATGTTTATCAATATTTTGCAGCTTTCATCAATAAATAAATAGTGATGTCTATCTGTTCTTTTGAAATTTTGTAGCATAAATTCTACAACCAATAGTCAGCATCAATACTTGATATATTAAAACCATAAATGACATTGATGTGGTACTTCAGGAGGAATCTTAACTTTGCTACTCCCCAAAGTTCCAAACTAGACATCACAGTGTTCACATGTGCCCACATATTCTGTTCTCTTTTGGTGTTTAACTTAGTTTAATTTTTCAACTCTATTTTTTTCCCAGTTTAGTGAATATTCTGTTTACTTATTTATTTTCTTTTTTACAATGACTTAGTTTCTGTTTTAATTGACTATTATTTCAAACAAGTTCAAATCTGTGGAAACCAACCACATATAGGTATACGCAACCAAATAACTACTTCACGCAACAGAACGCAAAATTTCCCAACCAAAATCCTAATTTTATAACAGAAGAACTGTATAATAACGAAAATAACTTAGAAGAAGAATATCAAAATCCTTTAGTAGATAATGCTGAATAAAAAAAAATAACAATTCTTTTTTAGGGGAACCTCCCATACATATAGAGGAGAAATCTTGAACATACAGTGTAATTCAAAACTCCCGTTTATAAAATTAAACGACTATTACATTTTATTAGACACAGGCTCATCAATAAATTTAATTAGTAAGACATATGTATATAATAATAAAATCAAATTTAAAATTTACAAAAAAAATTTCGTATTCACAACAGCAACAAGCAACAAACAGGAACAGAATTTGTTATAATTAATATCGAAGGAAAAAAATTTATCTACACGACTTTCACTTGCAATTTAATCTATTACTGGGCATCCTAGCAATTACAGATCTAATGATAATATTAAACTTTCAAAACAATACGGTACAAATTCTAAATAAAATACTAAAATTTAAATAGTTTCAAAACACGGAACAAGAAAATACACTTACACAAAATAAAAAATCTGGTGTGAAACACTCACACAGCTTTCTCTTACTCCAGTTCTCAAAATGATAATTGACAAATTTTATAGTTTGTGTACCAAATTTAATGAAATTCGTCGAAAACTGAAAAAACTGATCAGTAAAAGCGCACTTCCGGTTTACTAATTTTCTTGAAACTCGGAATTTCAACCATATATTTATTTCTAACTAATTATGTTTGGATGATAGAATTGTATAATGAGGATACCACTTTGATGAAAATCTAACCCCACCCCTCCCCTAAAAGTGCTCTTAAAAGAAATTTTCCAGAGAAATGTTTTAGATAAAAGTTGTAGATCATAAAGATTCAAAAGTTTATATATAAAGTTTCAAAAAAATCGTCAAAGCCATTTTTGAGAAAATTGCGAAAAAATGAATAAATCATTTAGTAAAGTGGTAAAGTAAACGCACTTCCGGTTATCCGATTTTTTTCTAACTCAGAATTTCAACAACATATTTAATTCTAATTAACATTATTTAGATGTCAGAATTGTCTAATAAAACTGAAATAGCACTTTAGACGAAAACCTAACCCCACCCCTCCCCCAGAAGTGCCCTTAAATTATTTTTCCCGGAGAAATGTTTCAAATAAAACTTATAGCTGTTTGTATATGTAGTTGATACACCAAGTTTAAAGTAAATCGTCGGAGCCATTATTGAGAAAATCGCAAAACGTCAAAAAAACAACTAGTAAAGTGGTGCTTGCGGTTGAGGATTTGACAGATGACCTACTGTCATATGCCATGGTGATACCTAAACGGAATATCAAGTTTTCACTTCTCTAACGGTTTTCGTTTTGAGCTATGCTGTTCACTACATACATACACACACACATACGGACACATACACACACACACACACACACGGACACAGAGACACATACAAGATGGCGACTAATAATGATGTGCTATTTGAATGTGCAATTAATCTCTTAAAAAATGTTACTCAAGAAAGTGAAAATCTACGTAAGGATTTAAAAAAGAACATTTTTTGTGCTATTAGAGACTTTAATAAAGTTTTTGAGAACTTAAAATGTGAGTTAGAAACGCTAAAAAAGAAATTGGTAGACAAAGAGTGTAGTGATGTAACACCACAACCAACTTTCGCTCAAGTGGCCAAGTCAATACCAGCTAAATTGTATGTTTCAGGTAAGGATAAACCTACTTATTCTGCTATAATTAGTAATGAAAAAAATATAAATGCAGAAGAGGCAAAGAAAAGCATTAAAGCTAAAATTGATCCCTCTAAATTAGAAGATAGGGATAACAACAATGAAAAGTTTATCTAATGGCAAGGTTATAATTAAATCGGATAAAATCGATAATATTAAAACATTTTGTGATGAGGTAAATAAAATTGAAGACTTCAAAGCTGTACCCGTTAAAAAATTAAATCCCCGATTAATTGTATTTAATATTCCGGAAGAGATCACTAAAGAAAATGCTGTTGAAATAATTAGGGCTCAAAACTCTGAATTATTTACTAATTCTTCTGATACAATTGAAACCAAATTCATAATAACGAATAGAAAAAACAATTCTCGTCATTTAATAATTGAAATAAATCCTACCTTAAGAAAGAAAATTCTAGATGAGAAAATAAAATTGATGTGGAATATGTGCCGAGCTGGAGATTATGTATCCATTTTGAGATGCTTCACTTGTAGTAAATTTAATCATAACACTACGAACTGCCGTGGTACACCTATATGTCCATTGTGCGCTAACAATCACTTGCTTAAAGAATGTACTCTCAATAAGAACGATAAAAATTCATATAAATGCATAAATTGTGAACAATTTAATAAATACTGCCCAAACAATAAGAAGGTTGATTCATGTCACAGTGCCTTAGATAAACTGTGCCCTTTATACCTCAGCTGTCTTGCCAGACGTAAACAAAATATTATCTATGAACCGTAATAAATATAATGTTACTTATTCAAAAACTAGTTTAAATTGTTTACAAATAAACTTGCAGAAATCGTATAAAGCCACTCTTAATCTTTGTAATTATATTTTAAAACGAAATATTGATGTAATTTTTGCACAAGAACCATATAATGTAAATAATTCAGTCGCTGGATTTCCGCTGACTTATAGAATTTTACAGAGGGGGAGTGGTAAAAAAAGGGCAGCAATAATAGTGACAAATAGAAAAATAGATGTAATTATGAATTCGAAAGTATCTAATGAGGACATGGTATTAGCGGAATTTATCACTGATGGAGGGGCAATAAAATTTTGGGCTGCTAGTCTGTATCTCGAATATGATACAGATATAGAGGAACAGTTGTCAACTGTTGATACTTTACTAACACAGGTGAAACCAGGTGATGGTTACCTCTTGGCAATGGACAGTAACTCTCGATCTGTTGCTTGGTTCGACCACCTTACAAATTCTAGAGGGGTTTTTCTTGAACTTTTCTTGGCCGCTAAAGCGCTTTATATTTTAAATGAGGATGTACAAATGCCTACTTTTGAAACCATGAACGGGTCTAGTAATATAGATCTCACGGTAGCTAGTGAAATTATGTTAAAATTGGTTTCTGAATGGACTCTCGAAACAGAAGAAAGTGCGTCAGACCATAATTATATAACTTTTCAGATTGGCAATGTTCACAAAAAGAACTGTGGATGTATTAATTCTGGTTATTTATTTAACAGTTATAAAGCTGATTGGGAATTATTTGAGAGTAAATTAAAATTATATTTAACAAACGATATACAACGGTCACATGATAACAAGGGTGGCAATAAAACTGATGTATTTAATGAGAGTGATTTAATAAGAAAAATTCAATGGTGTCCAGATCTTGAGAAACAGGTCGAATTTTGTCTTCTGTTATCGAAAAGGCTTGCTTGGACGCTATTCCAGTCATAAGGAAGAGCAATCGCCCCAATCAAAAATCTGTACCATGGTGGACTCGAGAATTGACTAATATCAGAAAGCAGGTCAATTATAAACGTAGAAGATACCAGCGTACCAGAAATAATGCCGAAATGCGTGAACAACTTAAAAGAGAATATTACCAGATAAAGAACGAGTATAAAACAAAACTTAAGACAGCTAAAATGGATTCATGGAGGACCTTTTGCCTTAATACAGATAAGAATAACCCATGGGGAATCGCGTATAAAGCTGCTGCGGGCAAAGTTAAGCCTGCTACTGTTCTGACCACAATACAAACACCCAGTGGATCGTATACAACTGATTTGAAAGAAACTTTGGAAATAATTATGGACAAATTTATACCAAAAGACATAGTTTCAGAGGATGAAGAAATGCATTTAGATATAAGACAATTAGTTAAAAAAGAAATCGAAACAGCTAACGACGTTCCATTCACAGTGGATGTGGTAGGGATCGCATTGCTACAATCTCACCCTCATAAGACTCCTGGGGAGGATGGTATTACTAATTACATACTTCAGAAAGTATTTCAATGTATTCCTCAGTTAATTACGGCCATCTACAATGAATGTTTGTCCAGAGGCATATTTCCAAAGCTATGGAAGTCCTCAAAAGTTGTGCCAATCTTGAAGCCAGGAAAGAAAAATCTCGAAACCCCAGCTAAGTATCGTCCAATATGCCTTTTGCCTACGGCTGGGAAATTGCTTGAAAAACTAATGATTAATCGTATCATGCACTTCCTATACCAGCAAAATATTCTAAGCGATAAACAGTACGGATTCAAACCCCAATCTAATACCACAGACCTACTGTTGGCTGTTAAGGATATCGTTGAATCGAGCTTGAGCAGCAAGATGCAGGTCCTACTGATCTCCTTGGATGTGGAAGGGGCATTTGATGCGGCCTGGTGGCCAGCAATTCTTTGGCAACTTCAAGTATATAAATGCCCAAAAAATTTATATAAACTTACAGAAGATTATTTTTCCGGAAAGTCAGCTCGTCTAAAAATGGAAACCTGCGAGGTTAAACGGAAGGTAACTAGAGGATGTCCACAGGGGTCATGTAGCGGACCAGGATTTTGGATTATACAATTTGATTCTCTGCTGAAATTGGCCTATCCTCCAAATAGTACCGCTGTAGCATTTGCTGATTATTATCTTCTAATGGTAGCTGGAAGAAGCATAGCCGAATTAGAAGTTAAAGCTAATGACATTTTGAAACAAATATCAGACTGGTCGGTAATTAACAGAATTAATTTCAGTAAGGAAAAGTCATGTGTGCTCTATGTGGCACGAAGACTATCAGCTGTCGATTTGTGCCTGAAAGTAAATAACTTCCAGTTGAAAGTGGTAGAAGAATTTAAATATTTAGGCGTTACTCTAAATAGTGCCTGGAACTGGAATAGCCACATTAAAGCAGTGACAGATAAATGTATAGGTTTTGTAAATACACTCTCAAGGTCAGCTAAAGTGCATTGGGGTTTGGGCCAGGATGCCTCCGAGTAATATATGAAGGAGCTTTCATCCCGATGGTGCTGTATGGGATTCCTGTTTAAATTGATGGGCTAGATCGGACATACAACAGAAGGAGGTTGAACAGTATCCAACGTGTAATGGCGATACGGATGATTAGAGGTTATAGAACAATATCACACGACGCTGCTAGTATTTTGGCAGGAATTTGTCCAATATATGTCAAGGCTAAACAACTGGCAATGGAAGCGTTGGCTGTGCGTGGAAGGAAAGTGAGTGGAATAAGTGTAGAAAATTTGGATTTGCCGGTTCCTTTCAGGTGTTGGCCTCACCCTGCCACAAGTAATGCCTTGAAAATCGTTGAGACGGATCCAAACTTGTTACCACCTGCAGATTTGTATATATATACGGATGGCAGTCGTATTTTGGATAAAGTTGGGTGTGCTTTTGTGGTGTATTCTGATGGAAGCATAATGGCTGAGGCAGAGTTCAGATTGGGCCCTCTGTGCTCAAATAATCAGGCTGAATTATTTGCAATACTGGAGGCGCTCAAATGGCTGGTGGACCTTGAACTCGGAGAAAGGCGGCGGGAGGTGCTGATTTTGACTGACAGTCAAGTTTCTTTTGATGTACTGGCAAATAGGAAGAAGCAAACATTTCTGCCATTCCATATTAGAGAACTGCTAAATCAGCTCAAAGAAAAAGCCGCAATTCGATTCAGTTGGACGGAAGCACACATTGGGACTGCTGGAAATGAAAGAGCTGACTCCCTAGCAAAAAAGGCTGCATTGAATCTGGAGCTTGAAGAAAGTTACAGTAGGAATCCCCTATCGAGTTTACACAGCCATTGTAATGAGCATAGTTTTCAGGAGTGGGACCAGCTTTGGAAAAATTCTACCAAGGGACAGTTAACTAGACAGTTTTTCCCTTCTGTATATGAGCGGCTGAAGCTCCCTGATTTTAGGCCGGATTTCAAGCTAACGCAGATACTGTCGGGTCATGGTAAAATGCGTTTCTATTTGACCAGATTCAATATTTTGCCGACGGCAATATGTCCGTGTAATGATGGTCATGAGCAGACGGTGGACCATTTGCTATACTGCTGCCCACTGCTGGAAAGTAAAAGAGCTGAGCTCATTAGGAAGACCGCTTTACTGGGATATATTTGGCCGATTTCAAAGGAGAAGTTAATAAGTAGTGAACTTTTTCATACATTTGTAAAGTTCGTTAGTAAGATTGATTTTGATAAATTATAAAAAAAAAAGAAAAAGTGGTGAATCTATTTTTGAATCTATTTTTATGGTTTATACTGTACTCTTTGTTTATTCTTTTGTTTATTATCTATTATTGTGTATTGCATTATTATTAGCAATGAAGTGTTAAGAAAACAGTTTGTCGATTATAATGTAACTCTGTAAAATATGTAAGATAACAAACATGTAATACATATTGTGGAGCATGTTGAAAATAAAGGAAAAAAAAAAAAACACACGGACACACACACACACATACGCACATACACACACACACAGACCATTTGCTAAAAACCACTTTTTTGGACTCAAGGGACCTCAAACGGATATTTCCGGTGAAAATTCGATATCGAAAATTTGACACGATTACAATACTTCCTCTTACTAGGAGTAAGAGAAAGTAAAAAAAAGAAACATCGAAAGAAACAGAAATTTGAATCAAATCATATAGAAACAGAACAGAACAAATCATATAATTAAATTACGAACAGACCACCTAAATGAAGAGGAACAGACAGAATTATTTAAAGTCATTAATGAATTTAAAGAAATAATACCAAGAGAAAACCAACCACTTTCTCATAGACACTCGATAAAACACGAAATTAAAACTATTGATGAAACACCGGTTTACACGAAATCGTACAGACATCTTCAACAGTATAAGGAAGAAATAAAAAAACAAGTAACGCAACTCTTAAAGGATAATATAATCCAAGAATCAAAATCCTCATACTGAAAACTAAATTCAAAGACAGTAGACGACAAATTTCCAATCCCGAATATAACGGAAGTAGTGGACCAATTAGGTAGAAATATTTACTATACAACCATCGACCTCACCAGCGGTTATCACCAAATAAAAATGCATAAGAATTCGATTGAAAAAACAGCATTTAACACGGATTTAGGTCACTATGAATTTAAAAGATTACCTTTCGGTTTAAATAATGCACCAGCCACTTTCCAAAGACTAATGAATTCATATCTAAAAGACTACATAAATAAAATCTGTTTGGTATATTTAGACGACATAATAATATTAGGTACTTCTCTACAAGAACATATATAGAACTTAAGAAAAGTATTCTCGAAATTAAAAGAATTTAATCTCAAAATACAATTGGACAAATCGGAGTTTTTAAAGAAAGAAGTAGCATATCTAGGTCATATAATATCCCAAAAACACCCAAAGAGATAAAAGCCTATTTAGGATTATTAGGCTACTATCGGAAATTTATCCCAAATTTTGCAAAGCTAACAAAGCCAATGACAAAATGCTTAAAGAAAGGTAATAAAATAGATATAACAAACACCGAATATAGAAACGCATTCGAAACAAGTGAAACCTTATTAATAAATGCCCCAATTTTGCAATATCCCGATTTAAAAAAAAAACATTTATTCTTACTACAGACGCGAGCAATTACGCCATAGCAGCGGTATTAAGTCAAAATATCGACGGAAAAGATTTGCCAATAGCATTCGCAAGTAGAACTTTAAATGACATGAATTAAATCATTCCACTACAGAAAAAGAACTCCTAAGCATTGTTTGGAGCACGAGATATTTTAGGCCTTACTCTATGGTACGAAATTCACAATAAAAACAGATCATCTTCCTTTAGTTTGGCTGACGTCCCTAAAAGATCCAAATAGCAGACTCATGCGATGGCAAATTCGACTAGATGAATTTAATTTTGAAATAGAATACAAAAAAGGAAAACTAAATTGTAACGCTGACGCCCTATCAAGATTAAGACCCCCATTTGAAATAATAAAATCACATGAAAACATTTTAGAAAACCCACAAAACATATTACATTTTATATCTGTAAACAGACAACCCCTAGAGAAAAACTCGGATCAAATAAATAATAAATTGATTATAAAGATTATTTAAAAAATTAAAAATTACAAGTTGGAAAAGTTTACCCCCAACACATTGAAAATAAAAACACACTATTTCATTTAACGATAAAAAAAAACCCCAGACAAGGTAGAAACAAAAACTATAGAAACATGTTCAATAAACCTCAGAGACTATTGTATACAAAACGACATATTCGCTCTCCACATATCAAACACTATTGGAAACATTGAAGAAACAGTACAAGAAATATTTAAAGAAACACACATAAAATTTACCATACATGAAACACCACAAGCAGAAATTTACATAAACGACAACGAAAGTCTAATCCCAAATATAGATGAAGACGATTTAGAGACATGCCACTCAGCAGAGGAAAACGAATTAAACGGTATAACATACAAAGAGACATGTTTGTATAAACATAGGTAAAAACCAAATTATAATACAAGCACACGAAAATAATACACAAGTAAATTTGGTAAAATTATTCGGACAAAGTAAACAGAGATTAACTATTAAATTAGACGACAGAGACTTAAAAAATGAAATATTCAAATTTATTAAAGACTACCTAGTACCAAAAACCAATTACTATTGCCGAATAGACAAAGATATAATTTTAACAATAAACGAAGTACTCCAATCACAATTCACAAAAGACTCTTACAAATTAATAAAATGCGACCATTTGTTAGTCATTCATCAGGAATTACCATTTGGGCAAAACAAACCAAAGAGGGATATTAAAAACATACATTCGATTAAAACGAAGTACAACTGGCCAAAATTACACGAAGACATTCAAAAATTTATCAACAATTGCGAAATATGCCAATTAAATAAATATGAAAGAAACCCATACAAACTTACAAATAATTTAACAAATACGCCTAAATACCCATTTGACATAAAGGAGTTCATATATAATAACTAGATAATCAATAGATAGATAACAATACATCATAAGTATCTGAGTCAATAATATAAGATAATAATTACAACGCCATAATATATACTAGAGTGTGCTTTATCCCCCGTAGGTGCGGTCGGGCGGAAGTGTGAAGGCTAGCCCACTGTCGTCAGGATCTAGGCGTCCCTGCTGTTTTTCCCACCTAACAACACTATACATTGAGCAATATCCACGTCATATAACACCGGCGGTAAGCACTACACACCTTATACGCACATAGGACCTGCAGAGGTAGTTGATGTGTGCAGCTACTTGGGTACAGCGCACCCACAGGTAAACTTGAGCTCCCCACCACACACACTCACTCACACCAGAACACTCGACATTTTACAGACGACCACACACACTGCACGAACAAGGACACGCACTCGTTGAGAGCTCGGAGTATAAATATCTCTCCCTCGTGCTTGCCGGCACGAGGCTTTGGGGCTAGGGTGGAAAAGGGGATCCTGGGCATTGAGGGAGACGACGACCTGCGGGCGTCCGATCCCAACACATGTCTTTGGCCTTGGCTTCACCTGAGAGCCCTACCTGGGGGACAGCCAGACCCCAGGAAGACTAGGGAATTCCGCCTCAGGCGGGTTCCTAGGGTTAGGAGGGAGGCCGCGGGGCCACGGGTCGATGCTTCGGTATTGGAACGCTGTCTTCCGCGGCACCTGACTATATCGAGGTGCGATGGTCTACCCGGATAGTAACCGGGTGCATTTGATCGTCCGAGGAGGCGGGACCATGTACCTCGATGAATCTATTAAATTATTATGGAAAATAATAATGATTTTACTGGGCCTTGCCCATCAACTCACCAGCTCCTAAACCCAAATCCTTTTCCTACTCCAATTAACCCTCTCCCCATCCCTAACCCTAATCCAACTCATTCCTTTTCTATTCCCATCTCTCCTATTCCCCAATCTACAAATCCCTCATCGACCTCGGATTTTACTGGCAAAAGACTAGCGTGGACATGGACAAATCTCTGGAAAAAATATCTGGGATGCAGTTT
>JAAEAF010011282.1:0-11789 GCA_011037195.1 Triatoma infestans
ATTATTATTATTATTATTATTATTATTTTTTTTTTTTTTCCCTCTTGGCGCATCGACTTCAGTGGTCATTAGCGCCTATTATTATTATTATTATTATTATTATTATAGTGCGCTTTTCATGAAAAGTATATTAATAATTGAATGGATTTCCCTAGAAAAAAAAAAGTGTACAGTTTCTTACTGGACAAGTAAAGATTAATAAATTTTACTTGGTATTTTGATAAAATAAAAAAAAAGTACAGTTTGCAACACTCATACGACTTTCTTTTACTGCGATTTATATAATTATAATTGACTAATTCTGTTCTAAGATAAATTTCTTACTAGGTGTTTAGTTGACTCAGGAATCATGAATGTGAAAATCCAAACATGATAATAAAACTACCTTTTTGAGGGAAGTATAAACTTAATACTCCTCCTAAACCTCCCTTAAATGAATTTACTGGGAAAACACATTTAAACAAACGTTATAGGTCTCTGTATGTGTGGTATATATGGTTAAATGTAATAGGATGCGAAGAGAGGGATCTAAAGCAGAGAGAGAGACAAAAATTGGAAGTCTCACTCCTACTTTTAGGCCAGACTAGAGTGGGAGAACTCTGTTTAAATACAGCTGTGCTAGCCCGAGATGGGACAGTCTTTCAACAGTTCATACAGCAGTCACAACGCGTCAACAACCTTTTTCTTTATTCACTGTAAATCTAATCACTACCAATTTCTATATTTATGTGTAAAAATCCAGACAGTTTGTGTGTTACTTTTCTTATTACACAGTGTTCATCATAATTTCTAGTTTATTTATCTCTCAAACTCAATTCTCTCCTTTCATAGCCATTATATTGATCCGAAGAGAGGGATCTAAAGCAGAGAGAGAGACACAGAAAAACTGAGAGTTTCACTCGCTACTTAGAATCCTTCTCTTCGGATCCTATTACACATGCGTATAGAAAGTCGCAAAAAAAAAACTAATAAACCTTCAGTAAAGTTCAGAAGTATCTGTTGGTTGGCTGATCGGCCAGAGGGTATCATAAGAAAACACCAAAAAAAATTTTTTAAGTGTTTCTTTTATTAGTAACCCGACGTTTCGACAAACATTGTTTGTCTTCTTCAGGGGCTATCTTAAAATGGAAAATTTGTATGCCCTATCACTACATGTTCAATTATTACTGTGGTTATGAGTGTACTCTAACAGTGAAAGGTTGAGAAGGAACACCTTCTCTCACTAGGAACACCTAGGGTGTTCCTTCTCAACCTTTCACTGGTAGAGTACACTCATAACCACAGTAATAATTGAACATGTAAGTGATAGGGCATACAAATTTTCCATTCTAAGATAGCCCCTGAAGAAGACAAACAATGTTTGTCGAAACGTTGGGTTACTAATAAAAAAACACTTAAAAAATTTGTTTGGTGTTTTCTTATGATACCTCTGGCCGATCAGCCAACCAACAGATACTACTGATCATTTTTAACGGCCATCATTCTTAACACGGAATTCTGAAGCATCACATTTCATTGTAATTAATATTATGTATGGAGATGATAGAATTATATACAAAAATTGAAATAACACTTCAGACGGAAAAAAATAACCCCACCTCTCTGCCAAAACCCTTCTTCTTTTTTTTATTTATTTTTCGATATTTACAACCATATATATCTAGTAAATCTGATGAATGAAACCATATATACAAGAGTGGAGCAGCTGTCCATTAGACAATTCTCCAAAATATTTATTATTAATAAGTGAGAAAGGAGATGTATGAATGGAAATTAGGGAATATGGATGAAAAGAACTTTGGAAAATTATTAGGAAGGATTTAGTGAAAAGGATTAATAGGAAAGTTAGACTGAAATAGGAAAGATATTTACATAATATATATACATATTTAGGGGCGGGTGTTGGTGTATTGGTTATGAGCATGGACTTATAAGTGGGAGGACCCCAGTTCGAGTCCAGCGTATAACTAAATTTTATATTTGTTTAAAAAATATTAATAGTAAAGTACGTGCTTCCGCCCCCATCCACGACACCTAATTTGGTAGTTGGACGTTAAGCCCGCCTGAAAAAATAGGCATTACTTTACTTTACTTATTTGTTTAAAAAATGTTAATAGTAAAGTAGGTGCTTCCGCCCCCGTCCACAGTTACAGGCACCTACATCAGCAATAAGGAAACAACGCCCACACAGATAGATACTACTGTTCTCTTTAAGATAGAGATAACCATTTATATATATAAGATAATAATTTAATTGTTAATTCATTAGTACTTTGCTCGTTGCTACTGTGTACATGTGTGTCCGCTTGTATGTCAATAAAAGTTTTTTTTAAAAACTCCCCCGCAGTTTCTGTTTTTATAACTGGCGCCCGATTGCAGGGACCGGCGAAAGTATTTAAAGCGATCTGTAATCCCCTAAAATACTTCGGTTTTTACCGTTAATTGCCGGCCCAACGGAAAGGAATCCAGACGAGACTACTTATCTCAACCAGGGTTCCAGACACCCATCAACTGCACACAACAGGCTACAGGGCACACAAACCAGGAAACCTGGCGACACACCACGAGGACATCATCGCAACCGAGGGAGCCTCAGGCGGAACTTCGGAGCCAGAGCAACAACCACCAAATCCTTTCAGAGGTAATTTAAATTTCACTCTCGTACCATCCAGAATGAGCAAAATTTCAAGGCCCCTTTCACACGACATCTTGCGATACATCCCCGATTATGAAGGCAACAGCCACGAACTCCCCCATTTTATAGACACTTGCCAAGAAATTTACGGGAGTTACTGTGCGGCAAACGTTGAAGAAAAAGAGCATAACCACTGGTTATTAATAAAAGCCATACTAACCCACATAAAAGGCCCCGCTAAAATTGTAATATATAATAATAATTGTAAAACAGTAGAGGAAATTATAAAAGCACTACGAAAAAATTTTGCGGATAATCGAACGGTACCCGACCTATTTTCAGAGATAAATTGCATGAGGTCAAAACTAAAAGAACACCCTATAGAATTCTTAAATCGACTAGACGAAAAACGGACTACCATAGTAACAAAATATAAAATAGACGGGACGACTGGAGTAGTATTAGCAGAATTAACTAAACAATTAGACGCTCATTTAGTAAGAATATTCCTTTACGGGATACACCCTTCACTAGGCGCTTATTTACAATCACTACAATGTCAAAACCTAGACGACGCTCGAACAAAAATTATAAATGACTGCGGAATAATAATGAGCCAACTAAGACTAGCAAACACACCCGAAAGCATTACGTACAACACCCCAGTAACAAACAAGAACCCCCCAAACACTCAAAGACCCTATAAAAACAATTTTACTTATCCACCATACCAAACCTATCAAAACCCTCGATCCAACTTTATCCAACATCAAAACTATGTACCACACTTTAATTTCCCTCAATACTCTCAATTTAGACCCGACTATAATTCCCCCCAACACTTTCAATTTAGACCTAACTTGAACTTCCCCCAATCATCACAGTCCAGATTTAAATACCAGAACACACCAAAATGGGATTCACAAAATACCGTATCAATGAGAACGGTTAACAAACTAACAGACGGAAGAAACATGGGAGCCCCACATGAATTAAACATAACCGAATCCACTCAGAACAGCGAAATAAACGAACTAAGAGAACAGGTTAGAACCCTAACCGAAACAGTCTCGAAACTTACAAACCATTTTTTAGAACCAGGACCGACAGTAACAGAACCCCCCGGGGAACAACAATATTTGAGTTAAAAGCACTATCACAATCCTTACCGTATTTCCTAGACAAGACAAATAACAAATGGTTAATCGACACAGGATCCCAAAAAAATTACATAAATCCCGAAATAGTAAAATCCAATATGAAAAAATATTCTGAAGAATTTTTAGTACGAACACCAACAGGCGAAGAAAAAGGACATGAGTACATTTTAATGAATATTGACCAGATATTTCCGAAAGCGGAACCTATTAAACTATACATATACAATTTTTCTCCCCGTTACGACATACTGATAGGACATGAAACTTTAAGTAAATTAAACGCTACGGTAGACTTAAGAAAAAATTATTAAGATATAAATATAGTAATAAGAGACTATTATTTAAAATGGATGATAAAGTAAACTTAAAAAAAGGTTATAATATAGTTAATATCCCCTTAAAAAACGTAAATTGCAAGGAAGGAATAATTAAAACAAAAGAATTAAATAAGGAAATCACAATTCAAGGCGGTTTAGTAAAAAACGAAAAAGGGCGGGCTAAGTGTCTCGTTTACGCCCAAGAGGTAACAACAATATCGTTGGAACCCATGGAAATAGACGAGGTTGACTCTATACATGATTCTAGCTCTTCGACCATAAGTCCAAAGGAGTTAGAGGAAATAAAAAAAGAAATCCCACACCTTTTACGAACTAGCCACATGAATGATGAAGAGAAGTATAAAATTATAGAACTAATTAGACAATACCCAGAAACGATAAAACTAGAAAATGACAGACTAAGTAGCACGAACTTACTTAAACATAAAATTAGGACAAAAGACGAAAATCCGGTTTACATCAAAAGCTACCGATACCCAGAAGCTTTTAGAAATGATGTAAATTAGAAATAGATAAATTACTAGAAAATAAAATAATACAACCTAGCCATTCCCCTTATAATTCCCCCATTTGGGTAATTACAAAGAAACCCGACGCTTCAGGTAAGCGCAAAATAAGAATGGTGATCGACTATCGTAAGCTAAACGGGAAAACGATAGAAGATAAGTTCCCCCTGCCCAATATAGAGGACCTTTTCGGCAAGATCGGAAGGGCCACTTATTTCTCTGCCATAGATTTGGCTTCGGGATTCCATCAGATCGAGATGGACCCCGAATCAATCCCGAAAACAGCCTTCAGCACAGAGACTGGGCATTACGAGTTCTTAAGGATGCCCTTCGGACTCAAAAATGCACCTCCAACCTTTCAAAGAGCAATGAATATTATCTTTGCTGGCATTCCCAATGCCCTTGTTTATATGGATGACATTATTGTTTTTTCGGACAGCCTAACGGAACATTTAAAACACTTACAAACAGTTTTTAAGAAATTAAAGAAGTATAATTTAAAACTGCAGCTAGATAAAACGGAATTTTTCAAGAGAGAACTTCTCTATCTAGGTCATATAATATCAGAAAAAGGTATACAACCTAACCCCCAAAAGTTAGAAGTAATAAAAAAATTTCCCATACCAAAAACGCAAAAAGAAATAAAACAATTCCTAGGCCTTACCGGGTATTACAGAAAAATGGTAAAGAATTATGCGAGAATTGCCAAACCACTGACACAAGCCCTGAGAAAAGACTCCAAAATAGACATTAATAACTCTGACTACAAAAATTCCTTCGAAAAATTAAAAGAACTCTTACAGAATAACCCGATACTTCAACTCATCATCATCATCAATTGCTCTACAGCCCACTAGTGAGCCTTGGCCTCCTCTTCTAGAAGCTTTCGCCAGTTTTCTCTATCCTGTGCTGCTGCTTTCCAATTAGCTACGCCTAACATTGAGAGTGCATCTCTTTTTACTTCGTCCCCCCACCTCAGCCTGGGCCTCCCTACTCGCCTTGACCCTGTTATATTTTCCTTTTGAATCTTGGCTGCAATATTTTCTCCTTCCATCCTCACAACATGTCCGGCCCAACGTAGTCTTCCCAATCTTATTATTTTAATCACGTTGGGCTCACTATACAAATTCACCAGCTCCTGGTTGGTCCTCCTTCTCCACGTTCCATTTTCATTAATTGCTCCAAAAATCCTTCTGAGCACCTTTCTCTCAAATACAAGGAGATTTTCTTCATCTTTTTTTGTAAGGACCCAGGTTTCGGAACTGTATGTTAACACAGGACGGATGAGTGTTTTGTACAGGGTGGTCTTTGTTTTCCTTGAAATAAGGTTACTTTTTAGATACTTTTGAAGTCCAAAGTAACTTCTATTGGCCAGTGTTATCCTTCTTTTCACTTCTAATGAGGTGTCATGGTCGGCATTAATTAATGATCCGAGATACACAAAAGACTGCACTTTTTCAAACGTGTATTGCCCTACTCTATTTCCGCTGAGTTGGTGCCTCCGGTGTACAAGTATTTGGTCTTGCCTTGGTTTATTCGAAGTCCAATGTTTTGGGCCGCGGATGTTAACTTTATAAATGCTTCTTCCAAGGCTCTCCGGGACCTCGCAATCACATCTATGTCGTCCGCGTATGCCAATATTTGCACTAGCTTATTAAAAATTGTGCCAGTAGTCTGGATCCCGGCATCTCGCACTACTTTCTCCAATGCCAAATTAAATAGCAAGCAAGACAGAGCATCTCCTTGCCTCAGACCATTCTTCGCCTGAAATGTCTCTGATAGATCCCCTTGAATGCGAACGGCACTCTGGACATCTGCCATTAACAGTGACACCATGCTGACCAGCTTTTTTGGGATATTCATTTCCAGCATTGCTTTGTACAATTTCCTCCGATCTACACTATCGTAAGCTGCTTCAAAATCAATGAATAGATGGTGAGTTTGCACTTTGTACTCCCTACATTTCTCAAGGATCTGGCGCAGGGTAAATATTTGGTCCACTGTCCCCTTTCCTCGGCGGAAACCACACTGGTATGGTCCGACTTCTCTTTCGACAAATGGAAGGAGTTTCTTGTATAAAATGTTGGAGAGTATCTTATACGCGCAATTCAGCAATGTTATTCCTCTATAATTGCGACATTCCAATTGGTCACCCTTCTTATGGAGCACGCAAATAACACCCTTATTCCATTCATCTGGCAGCTTCTCCTCCGACCAAATCTGAAGAATCAACTCCTGCAGGAACTTAATGAGGCTATTATCACCGTACTTGAATAATTCTGCAGGTATTCCATCACCACCGGGTGCTTTGTTATTTTTTAGCTGCTCTATGGCTGCCTCGATATCATCTTCATCAGGTGGTTCAATTAGGTCTTCAGCAGTCAAGTTAATCACCTCTCTCGCATCAGCATCTTCAGGTATATTTAAATTAAGGAGCTCATCAAAATGACCAACCCATCTTTCCATAATTTTCGCTTTTTCTGATATGATTGCACCATCCTTATCTTTACAGGCACTTATTCTCGGCTTAAACGGCTTTCTTCCCTCATTCACTTTTTGGAAAAAACTTCTTATTTCATTGGTTTTCTTGCATTCCTCTACTTCCATCATTTTCATCTTCATCCACTCTCTTTTCTTCCTCCTATGCAACCTCTTTTCTTCTCTTCTTTTACAAACATATTCCTCTCTAGACCTGCGAGTCGACTTTCTATCAATCATTCTCTTATATGCATCATTTTTTACCTTCGTCGCCCGACGGCACTCCTCATCAAACCATTCCTCTCTTTTCTTATTTTTCTGGAAACCCAATATCTCTTCTGCTGTCTGTTTTATAATAGCTTCGCAGTTTGCCCACTTCTCATTAACAGACGTGTCTCTAGCTGGTTCTGCAGCTCTTAGTTTAGAATCCAAAGCCCTCCTATACTTTTCACAGTACTGTTCTATTTTTAACTTATTAATATCAAATTTTAATTCCTTCTGGCCCAGCACTTTTTTATGATTGCTGATTCGGGCTCTAAACTGGGCAGTTACTAAGAAGTGATCCGAGTCAATATTAGCTCCACGGTAAGGTCTTACATTTAACAAATTTGATCTATGTCTAGCGCTCACCATAACATGGTCAATTTGATTACGTGTGTTTCCATCAGGGGATCTCCAAGTCTCTAAATGAATGTTTTTATGAGGGAAGAGCGTACTACCAATTATCATGTCCTGAGAGGCAGCAAAATTAATTAACCTGCACCCATTATCATTACTTTCATTATGCAAACCATACTTTCCTATCGTGGGTCGATAAATGGTCTCTTTTCCTACCTTAGCGTTGAGATCACCAACTATAATCTTAACATCCGCTTTCGGACACCCTGAAACCGCACTCTCTAAATCCTCGTAGAAGCTATCTTTCTCAGCTTCGTCGGTCACTTCTGTTGGGGCATGTACACTGAGAATACTATAATTAAAAAACTTCATTTTAATTCTTAGCATGCAAATCCTTGGGTTTATGGCCTTAAATCCAATCACCATCTCCCTCATTTCACCTGTGACAACAAATCCGGTTCCGAAAGAGTGCAGTTTGTCATGACAGCTGTAGTAGATCGTATGCTTTCTCTTTTCCATTATTCCTTGACCAGTCCATCGGATCTCTTGGATAGCAGCAATGTCTACAGAGTAATCGTCCAATGTTTCTAGGAGCATACGTAGTGCCCCGGGTCGGTATAAACTTAAAACATTCCATGTTCCAATTTTAATTTCCTTTTGAAGGTCCATTGGTCGTTTCCGTTGAGTCAATCCAGCTTTTACTTTTTGTTGAGGTTTCGTAATCAGATAATTTAAGGTGTGCGGGTGATTAGCCCTCAGCACCCGAGTCTAGTGGAAGGGCTGCTTCCTCAGAACTGCTAGACCAGCTCCCCTTTCAGGCTTTAGGGAAGGTTGCCCTAAAGTTTGTACTGTAAATGTGCTTGTGTATTTGTGTTGTGTGTTTGTGTACTGTTCTGGTGAGTGTGCAAGGTGTACTGAACTGTGGTAACCCGTGGGGGCGTTATTCCCCAAGTAACTGCCTGCAACAGTTACCCCTTGCGGGGCGATACTTCAACTACCAGACTTTAATAAGACCTTTTATTTAACCACAGACGCTTCCAATAAAGCTATAGGCTCAGTATTATCCCAAATCCATGATGGAAAAGATTTACCCATCGCATTTGCCTCACGCACCCTTAATCAAGCCGAAGAAAACCTTAGTACTATTGAGAAGGAGTTACTCTCAATTGTCTGGGCATGCAAACATTTCAGGCCTTACTTATATGGCAGAAAATTCATCATTCAAACCGACCACAAGCCCCTTCAGTGGCTGCATAATTTAAAAGAACCGAATTCCAAATTATTACGTTGGAAATGCCTATTAGCAGACTTTGAATTCGAAATTAAATATCTACCCGGAAAAACAAATATAGTGGCAGACACCCTCTCGAGAATTCCTCAAGAAATTAATGCAATAGACAACCCAGAAAGCGAACTAAATCCCCAAGAAATACTAGACCAATTCTTACGCGAGTATCCCCCAGAAAATGAAAACGAGAACGAACACGATAACAGTAGCCTAGCCACAATACATTCCCAAGACAGCTCAACCGACCAAATTACACTAATGGACAAAACTAAAATTCTAAACGTGGAACAGAATCAAATATTGATAGAACGAGGTTCACCAGATGTGAAACTTCTCTAAGTATTTGGAAAGAAACGAATAAAAATCACCCTTAGCAATTTAGATGTAAAAACACAATTAAACCAATTTATAATCGACTACTTAAAACCTAACACCACATATGGAGTTTACTGTCAAAACACTGAAACACTACAATCAACATATGACGACATATTCTTAACTCTCCAGAATTTAATACTTACAAACTTTCGAACTATCAAACTTCGTAGATATTACAAAATACTACTCGACTTAGAAGATAAAGAAGAACAGACTGAAACAATTAGTAATTATCACGGAGGAAAAACTTATCATAGGGGAACCTCCGAAACATATGAACACATAAGACGAAGATACTACTGGCCAGAAATGTACAAAGACATCTCTGACTACATTAATCAATGTCCAATCTGCCTGAAAACCAAATATGAGAGACAACCCATCAAACTGACTTATAATCTCACCCCTACACCAGATAAACCCTTCGAGAAATTGGCCATAGATGTATTCACCTATAACTCAAAGAAATTTTTAACCATGATTGACTGCTTTAGCAAAAAACTAACGATCTACCCCATACAAACACACAATCAATTGGAGGTACAAGACAGATTACAAAACTATTTCTCCCTTTTCCCATTACCGAAAATAATCCAAATGGATAATGGAAAAGAATTCGATAACAACGGTATCAAAAATTTACTCACTCTTTACAACATAGAACCTCATTACACGACACCCTCACATTCACAATCACAAGGCATCATAGAAAGAGCCCACTCTACCTTGGTAGAGCTATTAAATTCAATCCAACTCCAAAATAAAACTAACAACCTAGAAAGAAACATACAGCTAGCAGTATTAGCATACAACAACAGCATAATAACAAGCCTAAAATTAACCCCCATGGAAATAACGTAGGGAACTAATAACATAACCCCTGACAATCTACAACCCACCTTGACGGAAGAAAGAGCTAAACGCTATCACCAAGATCTAGACATAGTACACAACGTAATTAAGGGCAGACTAAACAAAGAAAAAGAAAAAAGGACACAAAAACTAAACCAACATAGGGAACCGGAAGTAGAACTACCTGACACAGTTTACTTAAAATCCACCACACACAGAAAACACAAACCCAAGTACTTTCCAGTATCATATAATCCTAAAACTAAATTAGCAACTAATCTTAAATTTCAAGCAAACAAACAATTCAAAGTACACCCTAATCGAATGAAAAGACCCAGAAAAGTGAACAAACGAATTTCTGTTTCAGGACAAAATGTTAACGCAAACGCTGACACTGAACCTACTAATCCAACTGATACCAACAAACCTAGCACCAGCACAGGCCTATAAAGTAACGGACTTAACCAAATCACCTGGCATAATACCTTTCCTAATACAACCATCCTTCATACTGAATCAAACTTATTCTTACATTCATAACATAAACCTAAGCAAATTACAAGAAGAAATAACACAAACAGAACAGAATTTAAGGAGAATAGACCCAAAGAAAAGAGATCCCCATTACATCAGAACCATAAACGCTTTTTTAAAATACGCACAAGACAAACTAGACCATATCTACTCAAACAAAATAAACAGGCAAAAAAGAGGATTAATTAACGGACTAGGGACAGCTATATCATGGCTAACAGGAAATATGGACGCAAACGACAAGGACCGGTATGACAAAATAATACAGCAAGTTCAAAAGAACGAATACACTATCGAACACAACGTAGAAAACCAACTTACCGTCAATACGGAATTAATTAACAAATACAACAAAGACATAGGCATAATTCAAAACAACAACAACAAACTAAAAAGCTATTTGACTATACTGACCAACGAAACGTTCGCTTTGGAGCTCGCGCATCAATATAATTTCCTCTTAAGTAACTTACAATTATTAATAAACAAATTAAATGACATAAGTAATAGTATAGAATTTTGTAAACTGGGAGTAATACACTCCAGTATTATAACTACCCAAGAAATACTACAAGTTGTTAACCAAACCAAAATCCAACCTATTAGCGAGGATCCTGAAATCCTATGGCAATTAGGCTCCATTAAATGCGCTATGTACAAAGACCACATATCCTACATCCTAGAAATTCCCCTAAAATCCACTTTATACGAAACCCTTTTCTATCTTTCACACCCCGCAGAATACCAAGGAAAAATTATAACAATTTATACATATCCCCATTTAGTATTAAGAAATTATAAACAATTATATACTAGCAACAATTGTACATTAATTAAAGGAAAGTATTATTGTAGACAAGCCAAAAGAATCGAAAATAATAAATGTATTGAAAATCTGTTAAAAAAGGAACCACATGACTGTAAAACAATAATACTTCACGAACCCATACCCTTTGTAAAATACATTTTACAAACAAATACTTACTTTACAAACATAACGAT
>JAAEAF010011283.1:0-14545 GCA_011037195.1 Triatoma infestans
ATATATTTATATATATATACATTCTTAAGGGACGGCAATCTGTCTTTTTGTCCGGAGCGACGTAACCGCTAGAGCGGGCGCTGCTGGTATTTTATCCGTCGCAGCATTGCATATTTATATTGTTCTTGACCGGTTTCGGATTTTCATCCATCGCCAGAGCAAATTGTTAGATCAGTTTTAGAATATAATTTGCTCTGACGATGGATGAAAATCCGAAACCGGTGAGTAACAATATAAATATGCATGGTACGAAGGATAAAATACCAGATGTTATCTAGCATTGCGGACCCATTCACATTTTCAACAATTTTTTGATCGTGTTTGAGATTCTGGGTTGCTGTACAAATTAAAATAGTGACTCCCATTTAACTACTTCCTCATTTTACGTTCATATCTTTCAAAAACTTTTTTCAGGACAGTAGTGGCACAGCGTCTTTTCTTTCTCGTCAATCGAGTGGGGGTACCGCAAGTGAGTATACTTGGCCCGCTCCTATTCACAGTATACACATCGGACATAGCTACACTTCCATCCACACGACTTTGCACATACTTAGACGACATAGCCACATAGCTACAATTACAAACCCTACATCAGCTTCACACAAGTTACAGACCCACATACAAATTATAGAATCAAGGGGCAAAAAAATGAAAAATAAAAATGAGCACAAATATGCCACGTTTACTCACCTGCGGGGCTCCTGTCCTCCTGTATTTTTACAATAACAATCCTCTTCCTTTTACAGACCTGGTGTGCTACCTTGGGCTCTTCATAGATAAACAACTCACTTGGAATCCTCATACAAGACATAAAAGATAAGCAATGTCTAAACGTGCCAAACTCCTTTACTGACTTCTAGGAAGACGTTAGAGTAATATAGAATTCAATATAGACTCGGACTAGAACTGTAGGGTCCAGCCAAACGACATACGGTACCATTCACACATTCCAGTCTCAGTTATTCCGACAGATATTTGATGCTCCTTTTTATATCACAAACCTAACTCTCCGTAACGACCTCAACATCCCTTTAGCATAACAACAGGCCAAAATAAAATATCTCAAATATCATACCGCTCTCTCCCATCGCTCTAATCCATTTGTACAGTCTCTCGCCTCTATTACCATCCGTGATAATCCACCCCGCCGTCGGAACCGTCAGTGGTACCGAGATTTCCTTCAGGACTGATCAGTGCTACTGGTATCCCGTAGAGAGTGCTACCGCTGGGTAGTTTCTCTCCTCCCACTCCTCACGTCTTATCTTACAGCTTATTTACTTATTGTATATCTGCATACAGATTACTAAATTACTGAATAAAGAACGGAAGAAAAAAACAAAATTAATTTATATTTTGTCCCGACCCCCTATTGGAGCACCTTTCGGTATCTTGTTGCTCAATACTTCTGATTAGTGCTCAATAGTGTTATCCTTGCTTATACATCCTTGTGAGCTAAACGTCATAGTTTAGTCTCCCCATGTTTACATTCCCTTGGTATCACAGCGGCAAATTAAAAGAAGTAGACTTCTTTAAAATGATTAATAAAATTCATATTTGTTAGGAAGTTTTAGTTTATTTTTATTTTTTTTTTGTAATGAAAATTCATTATTATGTTAAGATTTATCTTTATTAGTTATTTTCCTTTCTTTTTTTCTCTTTTGTTATGTAACCTTGATCTCTTTGTGGGTTACATGCTAAATTAAATATTCTTCCACAGACTAAAGTCTTTTAACCTTTCTGTTACATATTGTATTCTATTTTAATTTTTCCATTCAATTCTGTCAATTCGCTAAAACATTTTTTTTCTGTTTAGCAGACTTCAAAACATGATTTCCCTGCAAACAATTACAAAAACCTGACTAAAGTAAAAAAAGTAAAACTATTTTAATTTATACCTGATTTGGAGACTTGAAGAATATCTTACGCTTTATTCAGCAGAGGACCCCAAAAGTTATATTTTGTGTAAAACTTAATTTGGAAAATTTGACACGATTGTAAATTTCCTTTTATCAGCTTTTGCAAGAGAAAGTAAAAAAAAAACTCTTGTAAATGAATAAAAAAAAAAAAAAATTTTTGCTCAAACGTTTACTAATTTTCTGTCCAAAACATATCGAGAGGCTAAAATATCATTTCCTGTTTAAAATGTAAGTAACGCTGAAATCCTTTTCAGATTCTACTTCACAAAGCCGAGTGAGTGGTAGATAATGTTAACTCTAGAGAACTGTTTAAGGGAAAAACTTTGCCAGTCTGCTTTTTATGAATTTCTTTAACCATGAATGATTGTTTTTAAGGAAAACTTAAGACCCGGATTTAAATTGAATAATTCTAAGTAAGAGTAAGTATTAAATCAAGAAGTTTTAATAATTGTTGTGGTTATTTGGCTACGAATATAATTTTTATTAGCAAGATCATTGATTTTTCTGTACATAAATTGTAAAAGTCAGCATCAAATGCAAACTGGTTATTATTATTATTGTGCTATAGTTAGTAATAAAGTTAAAAACACCAGTCAGTGTGTAAACTAAATTTGCTCTGTGCAAGTCTGTGTTGTCACACTGTCTGAAAAACGGATCCTGAAAATGGGCGACGCCCGAAACCGGTCGATGACCACAAAAGAAGCAGGCTACGGAAAATGTCTCTGATGCAAACTTGTTATGTTTCTGCAGCACGATGAATTGAAAACTGGGTGTAATGGGATCCGAAGAGAGGGATCCATAGCAGAGAGAGAGAGAGAGACATAGAATTAGACAGGATCACTCTCTAGTTTAGGCCAGACAAGAGTAGGAGAAACTGTTTAAATACTGCTTCGGGGGAGTCTACCGACAGTCATGCAGCAGAGTTCATACAGCAGTCACAACGCGTCAACAACCTTTTTCCTTACCTCTCACTACCATTTTATATATTTTAGTGTAAAGTCCAGGCAGTTTGTGCTACTTTTCTATTATACAGTGTTCAGCTTTATTTCTAGTTTATTTATCTATCTAACCCAACTTCTCTCCTGCTCAAACCTATTATACTGGGTCTACTTATATGATAGCGAGCCAAATGAGATGACCAAGGAGCATGGAAACATTCAATTCTCCCCCTTCCCAAGAAGGTTAAGGTGCAGAAATCTGCAAGGTCATTTTGTGGGGGGGGGGGAGAAAAATTATAGAAATGTCAAGCTTCTAACAGTAAACTGCATGATGTGGTGAGAGAAAAACCCAGCGGTATGTTTAGCAAAAGGCTTTCATTTTCTAGCCAACATTGCACCTACTTATTCGGCTCAAGAATCTGTTAAAAGGAAATTTTGCCCCAACCCCACTAATTCACCGTACCGCTCCCCAGCTAGTTCTTTCACTTCTCCTGGGAGATGAAGATGCCATTTCAGGATGGGCGGTTTGACAACACTGATGCAACCTTTTGGAAGTGGTATAGTGTGGTTCGTGAAGCAATCACAAAAGGTTGCAGAAGATCAAGAAACGCTGGCAGAAATGTGTGGCTTCTGGAAAGCCACTGCATGCAGAAGACTTATGTTGGACACCGTACCACTTTTAACTCTGTATCTTCCTGTTAATGATAAGAAATTAACAATTTTTTTAAACCATCTCCAAGTTTGCCGAAGTTTGAATATAAAAAAAGGATATGTAAAGAGAAATATTATTCAGTAATCAACCAGCACATGCAATGACGAATTATTTATAATCTTTTTTTTTTTTTTAATATTTTATTTTTTAAAGCAAGTTTTATCAATTTTATTTCTAGAGCAAGGTTACAATATGTTATTAAATTTTTGTTTAATTAAATACGTATTTACATTTACTAAATTTTTTTTTTTTTATTAATTACTTCCCGAGTTTCACTTGTCAAAATGTTAAACCAATATTTGGTTAAATCTGTTACAATGAAAAAACAATAAAAACGAAAGTGATCAGAAGTTGTAATCATTTATTGTTCACTTTTAATTGCATTCTTTTTAATAAAAGAATGGAACAAAAAATTATTTTTAATTAGTTCTATTGATAAATATAATTGTAATTATATGATATAATCGTCATTCATTTTGTGGTACTTTAATTAGTGTGATTTATGTTAGTACGTATGATTTCTTATGGCACTCTGATTATCCAATTGTCTTTTTCACAATAATTCTTAATCGATAATAAAATATGAAATATAATATAAATATAATATAAAATTTTATGTAGTTTGAACACTGACGCTTCATTACAATTGAAATTCTTATTGCTACTACTTAAATGCTTTGCAATAGTTTATTATTTGGTGGTCTCTTAACTTTAGAGAGCTTGCTAATGTTATCAATAAATAATCAGCATCTGTTATCATTAATTCTAAAACTAAGATTCCCATGCTGTTTAAGGATTAGGCACCTTTATTTCACAGAGCAACAGTGTTATCGTAATTCACATGAAGAAAAAGTGTGTTGATCGAATATCTTAATTTGAATGAAATAAGTTTTTGAACTGGTTTCTTCGGAACCTAGAGGGTACCTTCTCATGCGCCTACTATCTACGTAACGTTACCCTATCTATCCGATATATTTCCAAACATCATTTTTTCTCAACCGTAAAGCCATAGCTCCAGCATGCCCAAATGAGTATCTTTACAGTTACAGTGAGTGTCTTTTACGCAACGGCTATTCAGCAACTGTCCTCCTTTTCTATTTCAGATGACCAAGCTAACCTATCTCTTATTAAATCCAAGTAAAGCCTAGAGAAGTTTCAAAACCTACTCAGTTCTATAATTTAAAAAATCCACCTGAATAAGAATAATGCAAAAAATGTAAAAAGTCAAACTGACTGAAAGAAATCATATCGTCCCAAAACATTAGTCCACTAAGTATCCATTATCTTTATATATTTTTTTCCCCAGGCGAAACATAAAATTAGTAATTAAGTAATAGCTTTAAAAATTGACTAAAAATAACTGCCGTTACTGGTTGCTCGAAAGATTATTCGATCAAAGATCCAATCACACAGTAGAAAACAAATATAGTTTAATTTTTTTATTAAGGTCTGCCAATATCTGAGGATCATTGGTGCTCGGTGCCGGCCTCTGGTCACAGTTCTCTTGTTACAGACAACACTGCCTACCACAGGGACAGTGAGCTGTAGGGACTCTTAGGAAGAGGGGAGTATTGCTGGACTCGAACCCGGAACCTCTGCGTAGCTAGTAAAGCTACCACTGAGCTAATCTCTTCCCTAATAATTATTATCTTTCTTAATGATTAATGATATTATTATCAACATAATAATTATTATAATTTAACATTATAATAATGTTGGAAGGCGGCGTCCAACGCTATTATAATTTAACATTATAATAATGTTGGGGCGCCGGCGCCCAACGCGGGTGCTCACATATGCCTTGAGCCAGCCTGAATGTATTGTTAAACGTAATATTGAAATATGTTTGTCACCATTCAGATTATAGCCATATTTCTAATCAGCCTCGTGTCCATCCTATAGAAATATAAAAACCCTATCAAACAGCTGAAAGCAGATAGAAAGCAGCGCGCACTAAGCACAACTTACTGAATGATAATTTAATTATTTACAATAATGGAGGTAGCAACCTCATTCTAAGTCAGTCAATAGAAGTCTTGAATCAGGCTCTTTAGAATATAATTATATTTATACTCACCTACATATTGATAAAAAAAAAATCTTGTGTGAAACACTCACACAACGTTATTATTAAAGTGACAAATTTTATAGTTAGTATACCAAATTTAATGAAATTCGCCGGTGTTTTTATGGAGAAATCGCAAAAAACTGTTGAGTAAAAAATGCACTTTCGGTCATCTGATTTTCTTGAAACTCGGAATTTTGACAATCTATAATGGGTATGAGGATGGGAAGAAGAGAATTGGGTTTGAGAGATGAATAACGTGGAAATAATGCTGAACACTGTATAATAGAAAGTTAACACAAACTTCAAGGACTTTACACATAATATATAAAATGGTAGTGAGAGATTTAGAGAGATGATTGCTGCTTGATGAGTGAGTAGTAGACGTATTGTGACTGCTGTATAAACTGCTGAAAGACTAACCCTGTATGGTTAACTCAGCTGTATTGAAACAGAGTCACCCACTCTAGTCTGGCCTAAGCGAGGCCGCACACCTGCATGCGTCAAGACATGCAACGGACAAGACAAAATGTCTACAACAAGACGCAATGCATGGAACACAATTGAATCATATGAAGTTAACAGGTCTGAATCATGATGTTGACGTCTGCCTTATGTAGCAGACAGACGCTGCAAGATTCTGCATGTTCCTTTTCGGTGCAGTGTGACTTAAGATATCAGTATTTTGAAGATGCCGTTTAAGTGAAGCATCGTCAACATGAGCGAAAAGCAATTGTCAATATAATTAGTACAGGCAATTGAAAAATGTCCTATTATAATACGACAATTCACTTACCTTGTATGTTTCTGGGTACTGTACACAAAATTGATTAAAATTATGGACCCACCACTTCCTTTTCCTTCTTTTATGTAATTTTAGCCACATATATATTATAACATCGTCTTCACTCGAAGAAGGCATGCTATCCAACTAAAAGGACTCATTCACGTGCTTTTTGGAGGTGTACGAAGGTGAGTCTGAAACATGAATGAAGCATGTGTCTCATGTCTTGATGCTTGTCTTGACGCATGCCGGTGTGCGGCCTCCTTAAATAGTGAGTGAGACTCTCAATTTTTCGGTGTCTTTCTCTGCTTTAGATCACTCTCTTCGGATCCTATTGCTTATTTATTTCTAATTTATTTTGTTTAGATGGTAGAATTGTAAAATCCATCAAGATAGCACTTTGAGAAAAACATAACGCTTCCCTTTCCCCAAAAGCCCTATTAAACGACTTTAACCGGAGAAATGTTTCAAATAAAAGTTGTAGCTCTTTATATTTGTAGTTCATATGATTAGTATAAAGAAAATCGTTGGAGCCGTTTCTGAAAAAAACGCAAAAAAATTGTAAAATCTATTCAATAAAGGTGGTACTTTCGGTAGAAGAATTTTGACAGATAACTTACTGTCTGATTCCATGGTGATATCTAAACGGAATATCAAGTTTAAACTTTCTCCGATATTTCATTTCTAAGCTATGCTGTTCACATAAACACATAGTCACACGTACATCATTTTCTAAAAACTACTTTTTTGGACTAGGGAACCCCAAAAGTGTATTTCGATCTCCGAAATTTGAAAAAAAAAAATTAAATAATAAAAAAAAAATGGGAAAACAAAATGTTCATAAAATTACAGAAAAGTATTCCCCAGCTATTTACACATACATAATGACTAAAGAACCTTGCATGACGTCACACAGGTAACCGGCCGGAAAATAAAGATTTCCTTGACCAGTTACCTCCACCTGCACGTCACTACATATAACTTGTACTCCCAGATGATTCATCGCTGGCTTCCTTCGTGCTTCACCTACTTCTCATTTTTCTTCTACAATTATATGGCTATTCAACAATAAAAACAACAACAAAATTTTTTTCTTTATTAATTTTTTCAGAAAATTCATATAACTCATAGAGTTATGCTAAAGATAATAATAATAATAAAAAAAAAAATTAATTACATTGAATTTCTTCATATTATCCACTAATTCCCATAATTATATAATTGGATAGATTTTTTATTTATAAACATAAAATATTCAATGTTATATATTATTACATATATTAACACTAAATGTAAGTATCGTATCCTTTACTTGTCATTTAAAAATATTATCTCTTTGCAGTTCTACCGCCTTTTACTAAAGTCACGTTTTTTCTATAGTATTAATACTAATAGCACGACTCATTTCCTGTACATATTTTGTTTTTTCTACATAAAGTTATAGTTAAAAACAAATATAACTAAAAAAATAAAAACTTCTTGAGACCTTGTGCAAGCAATATAAGATACGGCAGATCTGTCACATCATATACGTATTCTTATTCAAAGAACATTGAAATAACTTCAGAATTAATATTTTTCTTAAAAAAGTAAATGGATATAGAAATTATGCATTTAATAACATCGATTAGTAATTCAATATAATATATTTTTTTTAAATAGTTTTCCTATAACTTTATAACATTCCAAGAAATAAAAATAAATTTTAATAAATGAAGCAAAGAGAATTGGTTTCTATAAATTGTAATTATAGTATAATCAAAATCTAATTTCATGTCATTACAATGTAGTTGTAGTGGAAGGACGAAATCGAAAAATAATAGTTTTTAAATAATTTAGAATATTTTATAATTATCTCAAATTAAGAAAAAGATTGACATTTCATTGCAAAAGGGCTAGCCAGGTATACAAGTCCAGTTACTGGTACGGTACAAGAACAATACTGGCATTGTACTACCCCATTCTCCTAACAGGAGAGGAACTGAAGAACAAAGAGAAACATTCTTTCCAACGGACAGACTAGTGCGAGAAATCAAGGTGGAAACATCGAAAAACTACTTCAGGAATCGCTCTCTAAATATCTGTACCAGTTTCACAATAAATTAAATAAGTTGTAGTTATTATTTTAACAGAATATAATTATTTATAAAACAGTGGTGACTTCTTAATTATTCTTATATTCTATCTCAAACAAACATACAAGCCCTTTTCGCTAAAACGCTCACGCCACAAGCTACCTATACACATCCATACCATAACATTACATAGTCTTTCTATAATGCACTTATTCCACAATTAATGATGATAAATTCTTAATTTCAATTATCCAAAAAATTCTTTTGGTTATTTGTTGTTGAGTGCACAAGGCATATAACCTCATTAACACTGTTATCATTTTTTTGTCAGCTGTAAGGTTACTTCGTTGGTTCACATGAATAGGCGGAGAAAATCAGAGAGAGGCAGAGTTTCATGGTAGTTAGAGCAGGGATGGGCAACGTTTCGTTAAAGTTTCAGTCTATTTTACAATCAACGTCCACTATCATTGAATATCTACTTTATAATATCCACAAAAATAGAAAAGAAAGAAAAAAAAAATTCCTAAAGAGAACGGCGATAGGTAAAATTGGCAAGGAATCTTAGATCCATTCATTTGCAACCCATTAAGAAGAAGTCAAGCGTAATTATAAAAGAAATATTAGATACGCCCCAATACCATCACCCTTAAGAAGGTGGGAAAGTTAGAACCCCTCCCTTTTACTTTATAACCAATCACTGTGAGTCTTGCTGCTTGCCACAATTGATCTAAAATTTAATCCAGCAAGAAGGATATTGCAATGTGGGTGAAACTTCAGTTCATACCACACCTCAGTTTTTTTAAAGAAAACTGGATTTACAATATGTATTTCTTAAATTATATTTCAAGCAGTAGGCGCCATTTTTTCTTGAATATTTTGACTACAGACAAAGTTTTCAAGAAACGCTAGTCAATCATTTCTATATTTCCATTTGAGTGATAGAAGACTTATACGGTAAAGCACCGTTAATGAGTGCGAATATTGGATTGAAAAAATAAACATAAATTTGGCATAATCTTCTTTTTGCGATGATTGTTGCCCTCCTCCCCCACCTGTTTGTTTCAAAGAATTGCAGTGGTATTATTATTATTTGTCTGTGGGGAGGGACCAAACCCTCCGCTATCCAAAGCCTCAGTGGGTCCATATAGCTACCCCAAGGAAAACAAAAACAAACCAGGTCTAGAACAAATATCCTGATCCGGATCTAATCCATCTAAGATTCGCCGCATTCCGAACAAATCTCTTAATAACCTTGAGGAGAAATAGCCTAAGCTCTTCCACAGACATTCTATTCCAACCAAAGGTCTTGAACCTAATTTCCTCACAACCCAGGCAATCTGTCATAAGATGGATGGGTGTTTCCTCCTCTGTCTCACAGACTCTACAAAATGGATCCGGCATAAGCCCCATTACTCGAGATGTCTTCTTAAACCACAATGTGGAGTAAGGGATCCTACCAGATGCCTGAGAGAGCTCCGTGAAAGACACAGCAACGTCTCATTATAGCCCTGTCCGGACCTCTGATGAGCATATTGGGCTGCCGACAACCAACTAAGCTCATCCATAAGGATGAATGCTGTGAAGCTGTCTATGAGTGGAAGCCTAACAACATGTGCCAGAAGACACGCCAACAGCAGGCTGGGGACCAATGAAAGGGAGAGGAGGCGCCTTTATCACTCCATAGAATTCTCCTGGCCACCTCTCTCTCTCCTTCTGCCTGTGTTTCGTACGTTACTCTGGCCGTTCTGTCGGAGTCCATGCTGGACCAGATTAGCCTGTTTTCTTCTATTTTCTCTTCTGTTGGTTGTATCTTCAAACTGGCTCTTATGTGGCATTACGGACCCTATCTCTTCCGGACTTCCCCTCTTATCTTTCTTAGATATCTTATCTCAATTGAATCTGAATGTTATGTCTCTTTGTTAATCTCCAGAACTCCGATGAGTAAGAATGGTAGCTCAGAAGAGAGCGTTGATAACATTCAACCAACAACTGTCACAATATTTCAAATTTAACGCACGGATTCCTCACAACTTCTTAAAAATCAATGGTTGCGAACAAAATTTCTAATAAAAATATATTCACATCTGAGTAGTTAGTGCTCCAAGATTGAAGAACATTCGTTGAATCCATTTGCGAATATTGAATTGCTTAATTTTTTAAAATGGACTTTTCTCACTGGAATTACATTTTTGGAGATCTCTTGAATTCGCAACAAAAAAAATTATTTTAGCGATATTGTCTGTAATTCAAAAGCGAAAAAATCACAGAAAGCTGTCAAACTTCATCGCATCCGACGTTAAGGTTTCGGGCAAAATCCATCAATTTTAGATTTTTTTTGAGTTTCTTGAAAACTGCTCCAACGATTTTCTTTAAACTTCATAATATATTATCTATACACATAAATATTTATCATTTTTTATTTGAAACATTTACACAAAAAATATGATTTTGAAAGATTCCGGTAGGAACAGTAACTTATGCTTCCATCTAATGTAACCTCTTCAGTAGAAATGTAGTATGATATTAAAGCTCTAATATTATTATTAACATCGGACGTGATCATTTACCGAAATTAAGGTTTATACAGTTTTCACGAAAACGTCTGTAACGGCAAGAGAGAGAGCACAGGCCCGACCGAGAGAAAACAGACTCTCTCTGGTACTCTCTCACTTAAGCAGGCTAGAATGGGGAACCTCTATATAAGCCAGTGAGAGAGCTAGACATCTATCTATCAGATTCAACCATATACATCACATCGTGTCATACCTCTACTCTAACCCTATATTCTATAAAATCATTACAAGTCCAGTGCAGTTTGTGTAAACCTATAGTCGTATTATAACAGTGTCTTCATATCTCGTCTAATTAATCTAACCTAATTTCTCTGCTCATCAACTCCATTATAATAAGGTTTATACAATTTTCACGAAAACGTCTACAACAAATTCCGGTAAACTTGAAATGCTGACTCCACGCTAAGACCTGCCACTTTTATTTGAAACATACTTCCTCTTACTCCTAGTAACTAACTTGTAATCGAGTCAAATTTTTGATATCGAGTTATCACCGGAAATATTCGTTTCGAAGTTTCCTGAGTCTAAAAAAGTGGTTTTTAGAAAATGGTGTGTGTGTGTGTGTGTGTGTGTGTGTGTGTGTGTGTGTGTGTGTGTAGGTATGTGAACAGCATAGCTCAAAAATGAAAAACAGTAGAAAGTTGAAACTTGATATTCCGTTTATGTATCACCATGGGATCTGACAGTACGTTAACTGTCAAAATTCCTCTCCCGGAAGTACCACTTTACTAGTTTTTTCTTTTACTTTTTTGCGAATTTCTCAGAAATGGCTCCAACGATTTTCTTCAAACTTGTTACGTCAACTACATATGCAACGAGCTACAACTTTTATTTAAAACATATCTCAGGATAAATTCATTTAAGGACACTTTTTGGGGGAGGAATAGGGTTACGGCTTCCTTTAAAGTGCTATTTCAGTTTATTAGACAATTCCTGTCATCAGGATATTGTTAATTAGAAATTAAATATGTCTTGTTGAAATGCAAGTTTGAAAAAAAATCGGATAACCGAAAGTGCGTTTACTTACCACTTGAACAATGATTTTTTTTTTTTTTTTCACTGTTTCTCCGCGATTTTTCCTCAAAAATGGCTCCGACAATTTTTTTTTTTTTTAAACTTCCTATATAAACTACACATACAATTATCTACTACAACTTTTATTTAAAATATTTCTCAGGGAAAATTCATTTAAGGGCACATTTTGGGGAGTGGTGGGGGTTATGTTTTTCTCTAAAGTGCTATCATAGTTGATTATACATACAATAATTCTATCATCCACACAAAATTAATTAGCAATAAATAGATGGCCAAAATTCCTGAGTTAGTAAAGAAAATTAGTAAATCGGAAGTGCGCTTTTACTGAACAGTTTTTTTCAGTTTTCGAAGAATTTCATTAAATTTGGTACACTAACTTTATAAAATTTGTCAATTATAATTTTGAGAATTGGAGTAAGAGAAAGTTGTGTGAGTGTTTCACACCAGATTTTTTTTTTTTTTGGAATAGCAACGAATGAAGACAAGCTGCAAGTTTGTGTAATATTTGCAATATATGTGCATTTGTGGGGAGCAAACCCTACGTTATCCAAAGCCTCACTGGGCCCATATAGCCCACATGGGGTATATGGGCCCAGGAAAACAAAAACATGGGGTATAATGTACGTAGGAAAACAAAAACAAACCGGGTCTAGAACAAATATCCTGACCCGGGTCTAATCCATCTAAGATTCACCGCAGTCCAAACAAATCTCTTAATAACCTTGAGGAGAAATAGCCTAAGCACTTCCACAGACATTCTATTCCAACCAAAGGTCTTGAACCTAATTTCCTCACAACCAAGGCAATCTGTCATAAGATGTATGGGTGTTTCCTCCTCTGTCTCACAGACTCTACAAAATGGATCCGGCATGAGCCCCATTAATCGAGATGTCTTCTTAAACCACAATTTCCAGTAAGAAATCCAACTAGATGCCTGAGAGAGCTCCGTGAAAGACACAGCAACGTCTCATTAATAGCCCTGTCCAGACCTCAGATGAGCATTTTGGACTGCCGACAACCAACTAAGCTCATCCATAAGGATGAATGCTGTGAAGCTGTCCATGACTGGAAGCCTGACAGACATGTGCCAGAAGACACGTTAATAGCAGGCTGGGGACCAATGAAAGGGAGAGGGGCGCCTATATCACTCCATAGAATTCTCCTGGTCCACCCTCCCCCACTCTCTCACACCCCTTCTGCCTGTGTTTCGTACGTTACTCTGGCCGTTCTGTCGGAGTCCATGCTGAACCAGATTAGCCTGTTTTCTTCTATTTTCACTTCTGTTGGTTGTATCTTCAAACTGGCTCTTATGTGGCATTACGGACCCTATCTCTTCTGGACTTCCCCTCTTATCTTTCTTAGATAACTTATGTCAATTGAATCTGAAAGTTATGTCTCTTTGTTAATCTCCAGAACTCCGATGAGTAAGAATGGTAGCTCAGAAGAGAGCGTTGATAACATTCAACCAACAACTGTCACAATATTTCAAATTTAATGCACGGATTCCGCATATTATTATATTATTTGCATATATATAATATTTGCGTGTACGTATGTTTATATTAAATAATATAGTTGATTTTTACTATTGCTTAATAAATTTTTTGTTTTAAAAATCTTTAATATCTAAATGTGTCTGAGAGACTGCAGTAACCAGAAAGTCATATGAAACTTTATACACCAGATTGTTAAAATTATATATCCCACAAAGTTACTCATAAAAATTGACTTTTATCTTTGTGCGCAATTTAATTTCTACATAAACCTTCTCCGATACAAAGTTAAAATTTTATTGTCTTCTCTAAATTTACTTGGCAATTGGTTAACTCATCAAATGTTAACTACAATATGTGCTATAAAAAAAAAAACACATGCTAAAAGCAAAACTACGTACTTGGTAATAGCTTTAGTAGAGTTTTATAACTATGTACAACTATGGCTGCAATAAAATATTACTCTCTTATTAGCTACACTAGAGAAAAATGATAGAAATGAAAGGAATTTAAATAAGTATGCGGAAAAAGATGTACATTCATTTTGTATTCAACCCTATTGTGACTAGAAAATTGAAGAATTTAGAAAATTGTTTATCTAGTTTTTCACTTTTCCTTTTAAACAAAAAAAAAAAAATAAAAAAGGAACCAACTTTAGAGAATTCTGCAGAATACCTTATTACTTACTAGGGTTTCTAGCCCGCAAAAGTTATCTGTCGCATGCAATTCCTTGGAGGAGTTGCGACCCCACGGGTCACACAGCTCAGTACTCCATGCACTTCATCAGAACAATATAAAATACACTTAAACTACATACACTCTACACTTTACAGACAAGAACAAACACAGAACACAAACTAGGGTCTCCGCCCCTAGTTACTTGGCGTAAGCCAAGGGAGAATGAAGGGATTAGCTCAGTGGTAGCGCGCTGGACTAGCAATGCGGAGGTCCCGG
>JAAEAF010011284.1:0-10828 GCA_011037195.1 Triatoma infestans
ATTTCAAGTATCTAGGCAGCTTACTAACGTGCAAAAACGACGTAAGCCTGGATATTAAGAGTAGAATAAACGCTGGAAATAGATGTTATGCAGCCTTGTTGCCGACACTCCGAAATAAATGCATATCAAGGCAGGCAAAAGTCACCATTTATAGGACGATCCTCAGACCAGTAGTTTTGTATGGTTCCGAAACCTGGAAGGCGGATGAAAGAAAGGTAAATACCTGGGAAAAGAAGGTGTTACGGACGATATATGGGCCCATCCAGGAAAATGGAGTTTACCGAATAAGGAGGAATAAAGAACTAAAAGAGCTTTACAGGGAGGAGGATCTTGTGACCACAGCAAAGACAGGCAACTGCGCTGGTTGGGGCATCTGCACAGGATGGATGCCAGTCGGGGGGCAAAGAGGCTCTATGAAGGGCATCCCGGAGGGAAAAGACCGCGGGGCAGGCCCCGTTTAAAATGGCTAAAAGATGTAGAAGAGGATCTGGGGAAGATGGAGGTAAGGCAATGGAGAAGGAAAGTGGATGACAGAGACGCCTGGCAGCAAATTCTTCTGGCGAAGGCCAAGGTTCTTCAAGGACCGTAGAGCCAATGGAAGAAGAAGAAGAAGAAGATAGGTACGAAAGTTCAAAGACGGAAAATAAACGCGATCCGCATGTCGGGAGAAAAAAAAACAAATCAGTTAAGTCGCACTTCCGGTTGATGATTTGGACTAAATATTCGTGGATACCAGCTTAGTGTCCAAAACGATTTTACGTTGTTTGAGATTTGGGTCTCACACACACACATACACACAGAAACCCCACCTACTATATTATATAAAAACAGACCTTCCGTTAAAACATTGTTTCATACCTCAGGGAACTCAAAACCATTATTTCTGGGAAAAAAATCAATTTCGAAAACTTGTGACCGATCGCCAATACTTCATCTTACGTAGCCAATCAAACTTGTGAAAAAGATTTTCTCAGACTAGACAAAAACCATTGAACAGAAAAACAAGGAATTGGATTTGGAGGGAAGTGAAGTTAAAATGAGTAAATTTATATAAAACCCATTTACCCCCCTCAACAATTTTATTACGAAATCTTATGCAATATTCTTTAAAAATTATTGATATTCTTCTTGATATACATTTCTATCTTTTTTATTGGGCACAACAAATACAAATTTATAAAAACAATGAATAACATAAAAATGTAATAAAACAATAAATATTGGGAAGAATATATTATAAATATTTAAAGAGAAAAAATAAAATTACCTTGACCGTAAAAGTTTTCATGGTTCAGGGACTACCGCGCCACAAAGTAACTTCCTGAAACCGTCACAAATCCACACCCAACAATGAACTTAATAATAAAAAAAAAAAAAGAAAAAAAAGTCACTTAAAATTTTAAATAATTCATTTAGAAACAATAAATGATATAAAACAAATTTAATAAGCACGTAATATTAATATTTTTATTACAGTTTTGAAATGAAGAGCTTCGAATTTCTGTAACAATTAACAATTTGTAATGATACTAGAATTTTAAATTGGCCCCCCTTTGAAAAGGCAGCTTTCTAAGCATAGTGGAATTAATTTCAATTTATAATTATGCCACATCTATATATATAAAAATGTCTATATATTAACATTTATATGTACAAAAATGTTGTACGTAATGGTAAATTTCGAGAATTAATGACTCAAATGTTGTCAAATTTATATATATTGTTGAGGCTGAGGTATAGATCGTTTTTAGTACACAAAATTTTCGATAGGTAGCGCTTTTCAGAAGATACAAAAAATCGTTTTTTTTTCGCATATCGCACCAGTGCACGTCCGTCAATCAGTAAGACAGTCCGCTTTATAGAGTTGTGCACTTTGTTTTCAATAATTTTAACTACATGTTTCCCATCAAATCCAACAGAATTATGGGAAAAATTTAAAGACTTCATGTGCGATGATATTCTTCTGAGATTACGTATAAGAACGAATAAACACGAAATGCCATTCACGCCCGAAGCTTTAATTTTATACAGCTTTACGAGAAGGCTTTATGAAGCTTTATTAGAAGACAAGTGTTTGTTCATCACCAATAAACCCTTGGTGCAGTAGGCATGACAGCACCCAACCGATCAGCAAATTGACATTATTTGTCGTGATTTGCAACGAGAAAAAAAAATTGATGTAAATGAATTGAATGCTTTTCTACAAATGAATATTCCGAAAATGATATCACAGCAGAGGGATATTTACAACACTATTACAGCAGCTGTTCAAAATGAAAGTGGCGGATTTTATTTCTTAAGATGCACCAGGTGGAACCGGATAAACTTTTCTTATTTCGTTGATATTGGCATATGTCCGATCACAAAAAGATATTGCTTTGGCTATTGCTTCATTTATTCTGGCATCGCAGCTACTTTATTGGATGGTGAAAGAACAGCTCATTCTGCTTTAAAATTCCCATTGAATATCCAATTCAATGAAACACTAACATGTAATATTTCGAAAAATTCAGGAATGGCTGCAATTCTCAAAACATATAAAATTATTGCATGGTATGGGACGAATGTACTATGTCACATAAAAAAATCAATTAGAAGCCAGTTAATCAACAAACATTACAAGACTTGAGAGAATCTACTCAGCCTCCTTTTGGTGGTTTACTTATTTTATTATCTGGTGATTTCCGTCAAACATTACCAGTTATTCCACGTTCAACACCTGCTGGCATGCCTAAAAACATCTCATTTATAGGCACATGTCATAACACTAAGTTTAACTATTAAATATGCATGTACATCTATAAAATAATACTTCACCAACGCGTTTAGCTCAACAGCTATTAGATGTTGGAGAGGGAAAAATACTAGTCGATGAAAAAACAAAACGTATTACATTGCCAAACAATTTCTACAATTTGATTGACACTTAAGAAAATCTGATTCAGAGTGACCATCAACAAAGTACAAGGCCAATCACTTAAAATATGCGGATTAACTTTGGAAAACCCATGTTTTTCACATGGTCAACTGTATGCAGCAACGCACGCGAGTAGGCAAACCTTCCGCATTGTATATATATATGCCCAGAACGCAGAACAATAAATATTGTGTATCTAAAAGCATTGCAATAAGAAAAGTAATTTTTTCATTCGAAAAGCATTACAATCAAAATATTATTTTTAACAGAATATATGCATTTTTTCTGTAAATTGTATTTCATTAAATTGTTTTTTTTTCAATTCACTCTTATTATTTTTCATTTCAATAAATATTTTCTAATAAAATTTGAAATAAACTTTCAAATATATATTAGGGGCCAGCAAAGCGGACCGGGTACAGCTAGTTTTATATAAATATATTTTTCAATTTCACACTCTATTCAAGATGGCCACTTCTTTAAAAGCATTCTTTAATAGTTATTTATTTTACAAGAGAATGGAAGTGTCTATTTTAACAGTCGAGTTCAGATTACTGTACTCTTGCATTTAATATCATATTTTTTACTAAAACAGCTAAAACTAATTAAATAAAAATGATATAAAAAGAAATAAAACATGTATGGCTACTTCTAGCAGAACGTTATCCATTGAAAAAGGAAAGGTTACCTTCAGCAAAGTTTTACAATAAAAGTTCTTAACAAATTAGTTTAAGTTAAACAAAATTATATTATTATTTTGATTTCTGATATTTAATTGTTGTTAAATCTTTAAATTAAAGAATTTCTAATTTACCTGAATAGTAAAAAGTAATGCCTAATTTCTTAGGCGGGCTTAACGTCCAAATTCCGAATTAGTTATCGTAGTAAGCGGTGGCGGAAGGACCTACTTTTTACATTTTAATATTTTTTAAATAAATATATAATAAGAATATAAAATTTAGCATCTATAAGTGGGACTTGAACTGGGGACCTCTCAGTTACAAGTCCATGTTCATAACCACTACACCATCATCCGCCTACCCCTTCTTCTTTGCTTAAACATTATTCATCTAAACCTTAAAATTTGTTTAATTGAAAGGTTAGCAACATTGTTTGTTTAACATTTAACTTCTAGAGATTAAAATTAAAACTTTAGACACTGATTTTAGTGGAATAATAATTTTCCCATTAATCAGTTGTAGAAAAAGGTAATTTTGCGGTCGGTACCCATTGAACATCTCGAAAGAGCAAAAATTGTTCAACATTCCATTTATTATTTTCTCAAAGTTTATTCATAAGCCGATAGCAAAATACGAGTATTTTTAATTTAAGATCAGATTCTTGGATTTCCCAGCAATTTTCGCGTAGTTAACTAAACCAGAACACCTAGTAAGAACGTATATTTATGAAAGGACGTCATTGCTAATTTTTTTTTTTGTTTTTTTTAGAGTATACATGTACGTACATAAACAAAAGAGATAAAAACTAAAATTTAAAAAACAAAACCAGTCCTAAATTTTATGGGAATCCCCAAAAATGTTTTAATCTCATGTAAAAACAATGTCACTATGTCTAAATTTAATTATGAATGAGATTTATTTTCATGAAATAAAAACAAATACAACTGCATAATATTATGATAAATCGAAAAAATTAACACTGGTAATAAAAAGTAAATTTGAATAATTTTTGTAAGTTGTTAAAAACATTTTGATATTTTGAAATAAAAAATAGAAAAATATTAACTTGTACACTTTTTTCTACTATAAAGTCGTAATTTTAGTAAACGAATTTCTACAAATCTGATATTTATTTATTAATAAATAACTCTCATCTAAATTATAAAGTTATTAGGATCGTCGTAATGTATTCTCAAATTGATCTTTATAAAAGAAGACTGAAGTTCAGGAAGTGCTTTATAAAAATTAATTAAAAAAAAAAAAAATGGTTTAAATAAAAGTTAATGGCATATTTTATTAATAATATGTATATATATGTTTTTTAATTTAAGGTGCGTCAACATCTATGGTCATTGGCGCCCGGAGCCTTCTCAGTGCATTGCCGGCCTCCGGACAGTGTTCTCTCCTTACATACAAACACTGTCCATCACCGAACCGTGAGTTGTAGAGGCTCCTAGGATGAAAAAAATCTAAGGGTAGCACAGCTGGACTCGAACCCGGCCTCTCCGCGTAGGAGTCCAGTACGCTAACCACTTAGCTATTCCCTGGTCCCTTTATATATTATATAATATAAATTGTATGTATGTGTATGTAATTAGTTTGCAAATTTCAATGAAAATCGTTGAAACCATTTCTGAGAAGATCGCGAAAATCTGGGAAAAAAGGAAAACATTCAGTAAATGGTATTTCCGGTTAACGTTTTTGGCAGAAATCTTCGTGCTGGATACCCCCATGCTGGTTAACTAAAGAAAATATACCAAGAATGAGCTCCCTGCGATTTTACATGTTTGAGTTTGACATATAAACACATCATTTACAGAAACATCATTTCTGTAATTAGAGAGGAGGATCTAATACGTATTTTTGTTAAAAATTCATTATCGAAAATGTAACATGACCTTATATTATTAAGAGAAAATGTAACACTTACAATATTAAGAGAAACCAAAGTTAAAATATCTTCATTATTTTAAAGCTATAGATTTAGAAGTTTATTAGATTAAGTGTTTACTAAATTATAAGTACTGAAATAAAAATAGAAAAGAAAAGACCAATTACTTATAAATTTTAAATACCAATAATTGCAAAAGTTTACATAAAAATATTTGAAGACTTTCACTTGAAAATTTCACTTTTCTCCAATTGCTATTCATAACTATTAAAATATTTATATTAATAAGATTTTTTAATAATTTATGATAATTTTATTAATTTCATTTTTAAATTTTTTAAATAATAAAAGTAAATTAAAAAATAACTCAATAATAATGTACAAATGAAGATCAATTTTTATCACTGCACTTGACACTGTTTATAATAAACTACAATCTTTAAATAGGTATACTTCACATTAAACTTTCTGTTCATTATTGGCAGATAATGATTTTTAATTATCCTATAATTTATCTACATTTTAAAATTAGAAAATATAAGCATAATTTTATACCAAAATTAAATAAGATATTCTATTGAAACATATAGCTATCTTGAAAATAACTAGAGCAAAATAAAAAATAAAAAAAGAAGGTATAAAAATAAAAATAAAAATTAAAGAAATATTGATAAACAAGATGCGCTAATGATAATTAATTAAAAATGACATTCAATCAAGTGTAAAATAAATGATAACATTTTGTAATTACTAAGTGTTTTGTAATGACGTAATGAAGTATTATTTATAATTTAGAAGTGCACTAAAGGCAGAAATACACTTTGTATTGGAACTGCAATAAAATAGAAATGGAGACAAAAAAAGAATCTGCTGTGAAACGCTTACATAACTTTCTCTTAAGAAAGAAAATATATAAAAATACATAACATAATATATATAATTATAATATATAAAGACAAATTTTCTTTAAACTTTCAATTTTAGTCATTTGTCCTGACATAAATATAGAGGTGGTGGGGAGACCAAGTACCAACCTACCAATCCAAGCAAATAGGAAAGTGAAAAATGGGCCAGTAACATAAAATCAGCCCTCACGTACTGGTCTTGTGGCTAGCGCACTCATCTTTTGTGCGAGAATTCAGGGTTCGATTCCCGTGAAGGCAAAGTCGATGTTGACCTAGCATCGTGACAAAAAAAATGGGAAGCTACAATTCGCAGCGCACCTAGGTAGCAAAGATCAGAACTAAACGGCGAGGAAACTGCAGCGTGCTTGTCACATGTCCCCCCCAATATATCGCCGTCTAGCAAAACCTTGATCCTTTATGGACTGTTGTGCCATAGGAAATAAACAAGATAATAAATAAAATCAACCCCTATTATATATATTCGAAATTTAACGTCTCAGATTCTCAGAACTACCTAAAAAAAAAAAATTTTTCAGATGTTAAAAATAAAAAGATTGGCTTAGGCTTATATCTGTGCAGTTAATAATTTAAAGCGGCCTCTACACGGTCAATGATATTGACAATACCTTAGCGTATTGACAATAATATTGACCGTGTAAGGTGAAAAAATTGTATTGATGGTCGATATTGATAAGAGTATTGATGGAATCCGGATTTTCTGATTTTCGTGTATCAACACTGAGAATTGGAGGGGATATTGACAATAATATTGACCGTGTAGGGGCGGCGCTAATATTTCCATCAATACTCAGTTCAGTAGTTTTATACAACGTTGAAACTAACTTCAACAACAGTGATACAATTACCTTACAAAGGTACTTTGGAAAGATTTGTACTATAAAACTTCAATCACACATTTTTTAAAGATGATTGTAATTTTTTAATCATATTTTTCTGATTAACATACATTTCATATAGTCAATTAAATAGTCCCTTCATTACAGTTCAGTTCAAAACACGATCCAGTGGAGGTTCTTGGGAAAGAGTTGTGTATTAAAATAAAACTTCATCATACATTTTTTAAAGGTGATTGTAATTTTTTCAAAGTCTTGTAGGACATATATAAAGATTTCACAGGTATCTATTACAGCTTTGCTGATAGTTGTTGGAGACATTATGACTGAAAATTTCAAGTCTTCAAAATTTCTTCCTGTGGCCAAGTACCTCAGGGTTAAGGCAAATCTTTCCCTAACACTTATTATTATTATTTGTCTGTGGGAAGGGAAACCCTAAGCTATCCAAAGCCTCACTGGGCCCATATAGCTACCCCAAGAAAAACAACAACAAACCGGGTCTATAACAAAAATTCCCTAACACTTGTACTTTCTCTCATATTTCTGTCCTGTCTTTTCAAAAATGGTTCAACCAACTGCAACAGTTTGTTAAAGATAGGTTCATCCATTCGAAAGCAGTTCTTGAAATCTTCAACATTGCAGAGGTTGATTTTCTTCAAAAGTACTAAATGAGAATATTCATCTCTCTTCTTCAACCATTCTTTCATCCAGTGTTTGCGTTTCACTTGACGAGTAGTGCCAAACGCCAAAATAATAACTACGCAAGCTTTTGTATAATTATTCATTTTTTGTAAGGGAAAAAAAAAACAGCTAAAAACCGAGTAAAACCACGTAGATTCACTCTCCTGTATTGGCAGAAGTGGTAAGTACTGAGTAAAGTTATTGAGTACAATAATATTGATCGCGTAAGGTAATGAAGTACTGAGTCGGTTAGCATGAGTATTGATGGTTATATTGTCAATAACAATATTGACAATATTATTGACCGTGTAGGGGCCGCTTAAAGTTTCAAGGAAATCGTTTCTTCGTTTAACAGACATGTTGGTAACATATTTTATTATAATCAGGTAATAACAAGCATGGCCTATTTGTAAAAAAGCAGTTTTGAATAATAACAATTATTTATCTTCGGTAAATGCTGTTTGTTTGTTTGATTTATTCCAAGTGAATATTATCCAATTTAGACCAAACAATCTGTACCAAATTTAGATGAAAACGGGATAACTATGGGGTGAAAGGATATTATAGATAGTCTGTGTCAGTAGACAGGAAGTAATAAAGAAAAAAAATTAACTTTCAAAACTAAAATTACTACCAAAATTACTAATTATATTCCTGGAATTGTGTCAAGTGTTGAGAGTTCTTGCAAACAACAAATCGTTAACAGCAAGCTCGTTAGGCTGCAACGTCAAAATAGAGAGAATGATGATTATACATGGAGAATGAAGAATTTTTCAAAGTAACGCCTAAGAAAGTAACCAAATTCCGTAAAACTGAATTTCATACTAAAATTTCCACAATTCATTCATACAATTAATGGTATTTATCTTGTTTCCTATATATCTAGCTTTCTTTACTTTCATTCGACCTATAATACAGAAAAAATAGAAGGACCTACTCTTTTGTTGATTTCTAACAGGGGAAAGGATATGCTTTATTTTTATCTTTTCTTACTGATGTAAGAAAGAGGAAGTATTGTAATCGTGTCAAATTTTCGATATCGAGTTTTCACCGGAAATATCCGTTTTGAGGTCCCCTGAGTCCAAAAAAGTGGTTTTTTAGAAAATGGTCTGTGTGTATGTGTGTTTTTGTGAACAGCATAGCTCAAAAACGAAAAATCGTAGAAAGTTCAAATTTGATATTCCGTTTAGGTATCACCATGGGATCAGACAAGTAGGTCATCTGTCAAAATTCCTTAACTGGAAGTACCACTTTACTAAACGTTTTTTTTTTACTTTTTTGCGATTTTCTCAAAAATGCCCCCGACAATTTTCTTGAAACTTGATATATCAACTACATATACAAGGAGCTACAACTTTTATTTGAAACATTTCTTTGGGAAAATTCATTTAAGGGCACTTTTGGGGGAGGAGTGGGGGTTAGATTTTCCTCTAAAGTAGTATTTCAGTTTACTATACAATTCTGTCATCTAAATAATATTAATTAGTATTAAATATGTTGTTGAAATTCCGAGTTAAAAAGAAAAAAATCGTATGTCCGGAAGTGCGTTTTTACTGAAATGTATTTTTCCAGTTTTCTAGTATTTTCTCGAAAATGGCTCTAACGATTTTCTTTAAAGTCGGCATGTTTACTATACATATAAAAAGCTTACAACTTTTATTTGAAACATATCTCCTGATAATATCATTTAAGGGGGCTTTTGGGAGAAGGTTGGGGGTTATGTTTTTCTCTAAAGTGCTATCGTAGGTTGATTGTGCAATTCTATCATCCAAACAAAATTTATTAGAAATAAATAGATGGCCAAAATTGCGAGTTTCAAGTAAATTAGTAAACCGGAAGTACGCATTTACTGAACAGTTTTTTTTTAGTTTTCGATGAATTTCATTAAATGTGGTACACTATCTATAAAATTTGTCAGTTTCAATTTTGAAAACTGGAATAAGAGAAAGTTGTGTAAGTGTTTCATACCAGATTTTTTAAGAAGATAATGAATCTTCTGGGCTATTAATTTTTCTTCTAACTTCCAAAACTTTTCTGATGCAAAAACATTCACCCAAATTTATCCATTTTAATTGACAATATTTTTTTTTAAAGTAGCAAAGTTTATTTAAAGTTATTTGATTTTTTCAGTACATATAAATAAGAATATGTCCAGTTATTCTTTTTTTTTTACCCAAACTGACTACTTTGTTTGATGCCAGATCTACTACGCCTCAACCGTACAAAAAAAAAGTTTGTGAAAGCGTTTAAATTTAGATTTAACACAAAGGATCCCTAAAAATCAACATTTCGGAGAAAACTATAGATTTAGATCTCTACAGTTTACAAAAAAAAAAAACTGATTAAGGGTTTAACAATACTATTCTCAGATAACCGAGAAAAACTCAGAAACGTCCTTCAGTAAAATCGATTTCCAAGTTAATCGATTTTCTTCAAATTTAGAGTTCTAGTTATGCTTAAAAAAAAATAACTTAAAATTAATTGGCGGGAGAACTATATTGAAATGGCACTTTAGAGAAAAGTTTAACGTTCTACTCCCCCACCCCCCAAGTAACCTTCCAAAAACTTGATTTCCTGGAAAAATATTCAACTAAAGTGCTAAGTAATTTTTTAATGTGTAAAAAATGTTTAAAGTTTATTTTTGAGGGAAAACACGAAAAAAATGCGAGAAAAAAATTGTCAGTAAAATCTCCTTCGGTTAGTGATTGGTCCTGCGAAAAATTTTTGTTGTTTTGTTGAGATTTCTGTTTTTCATGCCACAAAACTTAAAATGCGCTAAGAACCACTTTTTTTTCGTATCTGTTTCCTAAAAAATATGCCCATCCGTTGTCTAACAGCAGCAAGATAAAGTACAATATATTTTAGGAACTTTAACAAAAAAAAATTGGTGTGAAAACACT
>JAAEAF010011284.1:26396-40422 GCA_011037195.1 Triatoma infestans
TCAATATGTCTACATGCTCCATTGATATTACATGTAATAAGATTACAAAATTTACATTTTAAATATGCTGTGAAAATAAATTGTTAATGAATATGTACAATTTTGTAAATGAATATTAACTGTCGATAATAAATTCAAGAAATTACAGTAAAATGATAAAATAGAAATGTTCAAAATTTAAAGTTTTGCAAAGTCCCATTATCAACAAAATTGTTGAATTCCTGCATGATTAACTGGTTTTCTGGCAATGGTTTACAAAGAATTTGTGCCTCAATGCCAACTGGTAAACCAACATTTTTACCGAGAAGTTCTTGAGAGACTTCGAAAAAGAGTCATGCGTGTGAGACCAAACATCAAAAACAAGTGGGTGTTGCATCACGACAATGCTCCGTGTCACACCGCGATTTCTATTAATGAGTATTTGGCCAGTAATAACATTCCTGTGGCTCCTCAGCCTCCTTATTCACCCGACTTGAGTCCATGTGACTTTTTTTTGTTCCCCAAATTGAAAAATCACCTCAAGGGACGTCATTTTGGAACATTGGAGAATATTCAAACAGCCGTAACCGACCAACTGAAGTCTATTCCAGTATCCGAGTTCCAGCACTGCTATGACGAATGGAAGAATCGTCTTCAGCGTTGTGTGGCTTCCCAAGGTAGTTACTTTGAAGGGGACAATGTTGAATTGTAATTTTATTTGAATAAAAAAAAGATAAAAAATCAGTCTCATTACTTAATTTACACACCCCGTACTATTATTCTCGTTACATTATATATTTCAGGCCTGTCAACTTTCCCTCATATCACAAACTTCACATACGCCGAAGACAAAGACATTCTGTCTCCGCAGTACAATCAACCCAGTACAAGCATGCCGTAACTTGCAACAGCACTTATATTTTTTTTGGAACAGTGGTTTCGCAGATGGAAAATAAAAGTGAAGATATAGAAATGGCAGAATATAACATTCACTCTTAGACGTACCACTTGCCCCCCGGGTTTATCTAAATCAAACTGCACTTCCTAAATCAAACTGTACTGCCAATACAGTACGATATCTCGAGGACTTTACATTGATAAACGACTTTCAAGGACACCGTCCATAAGCCTCAAACAAGTACTCAAGAAACGTTACTATTCACTAGCACAACTACTTGACAGGCGATCAAAACTAACACTCACCAACAAAGTACGGATATACAACAACACTAGTGAAACCGCTATATGGACCTTACGGACTAAAAGTATGGGGGGATCAGGCAAGCATTCTAATATTTATAGCCTTCAAAATCCTTCCAGTCCAAAATTCTTCGCCATATAACCAACACTGCATACTATGTCTCAAACAGAACCATTCATAACGACCACAAAAACCGTTGCCAACGACCTCGCTATAAAAATATTCACTCTCTCCTCTCTGTTCATTCTAATCCATTAATTCATCAGCTCTAATCTGTAACACTTCCTGACAATCCTACTCGACGACTCAGCCGACGCTGCCTCTTGCGATTCCCTAAGCGCTTGAGGCCAGTTAAATACTTAATGTTTAGAAGAGTCACCAATGGGTGATAACTCCACTCATGTCTATATTTTACAGTCAGCTTATTTATTTGTTATAGAAGCTTTATTAGCAAATTGTTGTAAATTTCAAATAAATGAATAAAGTTATATAGAACCACCATAATTTTTCCGAATGAAAATCACTGTATCGCATCAATCAATTTATTTCTCCAAACAAGTTGAAATTACAAAGTACATAAAAAAAGTTTTCAAACCATTTTCAGAAAAACGATGATAAAAGAGAAATACTTTTTTGTTTTTATACATAAAACAAGGGAAGCATTTTCCGTTTAATGTCGCACAGCAATTACACTGTCTTTTAATATCCATCAGATAGACTGAATCCTTTTATTAGTATACCAGAACTTGGTTCATATATTAATTCAGAATAATAGCCAAATCGTGTTCCAATAATAACTAAAACTTGTATAAAAGTCCCAATGAGGATACAAATTGTAATTAGTGACCCAAATGTAACCCCACTGCCTCACAGGCATACAAACGTTACAGTAAATAATCAAATGGGGAACTAGGGAGAGACAAAGAAGGAATATGAGACGAGATATTTGTAACCTGGAAGGAGATGATGTTGGTACATAGTCCAGTTGGGTGGTTTACTGGCTCTGGCTCTATGCTATATATATATATGAGAGAGAGGATATTGCAACCTTGACCTGATCTCATATTGAACATTGTACACCCCTCTCTAACTCCCCCTACAGCCACAACTATAGACCCATTACGGATCTCCTACTGTAGACCAAATACTAAGCTGGAGTGTCCAGAAACTTGAGACAATTCTCTCTATTTTATATTATATTAAAAATTTTCAATTATACAATTAACAATGGTGTACTTTCTTCAATTTCAAAACAATTTCAATATGTCCGGATGCTCCAATTGATATTACATGTAATAAGATTACAAAATTTAATTGTTAATGAATATTAATTGCCGATAATAAATTCAAGAAATTACAGTAAAATGATAAAATAGAAATGTTCAAAATGTAAAGTTTTTCAAAGTCCCATTTATCAACAAAATTGTTGAATTCCTGCATGATTAACTGGTTTTCTGGCAATGGCCAACGTCTTCCAGTTCTCAATATACAGCTGATAAGCCTAGCTCAGGCGTTTTCTAAGACTGGACAGTCATATATTAGATGGGTGAAATCCTGAATCTTAGTACCTGTGGGATCACACGGACAGTAAGGTGAATCGAATCCATAATATGAAATCTATAAAGATAGTGTCTGCTTGGACCATGTCCTGTTAATACTTGGGTTAACCGATAATTGATTTTTAGATTTAGTTTCTGTCTAATATGAACGTGCGCGATAAATTTCTTTGTAATATTCCCTTTTTGTGAATTTTGCCACTTCATTTCCCACTCTTCAAAGCTTCTTTTCTCTAGTTCACTTTTGATATACGACTTTGGAAACTTATTTTAGGACGGCATTAATTGTATATCCTTAGCTCCTTCTTTAGCAAGACGATCAGCTTCTTCATTTCCTGAAAATCCAGCATGTGATTTTATCCATGATCATCTATTTCTCTGCGAATACTTTCAATTAGAAGAGAATGAACTTTAGAATTTCTTAAACTGTCCAGTGTAATATGGCTGCCTGTATAAGCTTGGGAAACCTGAACTGTTGTTTTATATCCATTCTAAACTCTTGCAAATTGCTAAGCCCTCGGCTTGATTATTGGAACACTTATTGTCGAATATTTCTTCATGAATTTTATTGTTCTCAAAATAGAGTAGGAAGGCGCAACCTACGCTACCATCTATTCTAGAACCATCTGTGTAGATATCAAGACTCGCAGTGCCATCAGTTTCCACCAAACTTTTAATTGATTTAAATTTTGTTGGGGGTGCATCCAGTCGGAATGGGGTACATCCTGATCAAAGTTTTAAAAATCACTCATGTTAGAGATATGCCCTTTCATCACCATATAAAGATCACATATTTCTCTTGCTTTAATTGAGATAGATGTTATGCCTGCCACTATACATGAAGCCTCATACGATATTGTTCTGTACCCTTTAATCATTCTGATAGCCATTAGACGTTGGCGCCTTTCAATCTTTATAAGGTTTTTCTTTTTTTTTTCAGATCTTTAATCCAAATAGGAATCGCATAAGTGAGCAATGGCACAAATAGGCTGTCGTAAATAATTTTTAATGAAGAATATCTATCCAAGACCCCAATGCACTTTTGCCGTCCTTGATAGACTATTGATAATTTGCATTACCCGATCCATGATATATTTAATATGACTATCCCAATTAAATTTTCTATTTATTATAACTCCTAAATATTTGAGTTCGGAAACAACTTCAATTTTTTTCCATTTAAATAAATTGATATCTCATTTAATGATCTCTTCTGAGTAATTTGCAGCTCTCCCTTGCCCAGTCTATTATAAATAGAAGAGCTTCATTAGCTCTGTAGTGGAATCGTTTAATGGATGTTCTGATCCCACCGTGATACCACCAGATGTAGTGGAATCGTTTATTGTGATTCCTGAGGTATGTAGTAGATGTCTTGAAGAGGGCGGAAGTTAGTTTAGAGAGGGGGCGGAGTGTCTTTGATTTTTGGAAGTTAGTGCTCGAATTATTAACACGGAATTTATGAAAATAGACTGTATTTGTACAATAATTTAAACGTGAGTAATGGTAACTATTAACAAGAAATACTTAGAATTAAATAGGAGATAAATAACTAATAATTTAGAATGATTAAAATAAATGAACTAAGATGCACAACTAAGGAAATAAGTATAAATAAAACCTGTATAGGGACGCGGAAACTGCTGCTCGTATAATAATCTTGAAGACGTACTGAAGTATAATCATATAATCATCCCCTCTTCCAATGGGGCGAAGTTTATATATTAGTGTTAGCAACACTCACACCAAGACATCTGTCCTAGTGTGCGACCTTGGTTAGTTTGGTGACCAGCGATTTAGGTCAGTGGCCAGCCTTAGCGGTGCTTGCTTTGATGTAAAGCATCGACCCTTGGTTTTGTTTGTTTGGCCGCGGCCTTGTCTTGAAGACAGCAGCCGGCTAGGCCAATAGTTATAAATTATTCTTTCTTTGTTATGTGTTGTGAAGGTTTGACATTGCTATGACCTTGCCATGTCATTACAGCTCTCATCTGTACATCCAAGTAGTTTTTTCTCTCTTGTCATCAATAAAAAATCATCAGCGAAAGCAACAGAAGAGCAGTTAGATGGAAATGTCAGTTTTAAAAGAGAATCATACAAAATATTTCACAAACCTGGCCCGCAGCATGAGCCTTGGGGGCATCCTTAACAATGACACTGTACCCAAATAAAGTAATATGAATATTTTCACAATGAATCTGACCCAATCTAATTAATAGATTAAATTAATGTATGTACGTACTTAGCAGCGAGATTTTCTCACTTTTTCAAAACACTCTGGTTTTTTAAAATGAATAAATAAAAAAGTGCAATTTACCCAGATATAAAACATCTAATTCTTATTAGATCTTAACTTTATCTGCAATGTTTTATTAATGGGAGGATCTAAACAATAAAATCACATTTTTTTAAAAAAGCTTAACCTTCCCCACTCCCCCAATACTCCTTCTTTAAATAAACTTCCACGGAAAAGTTTCAGACAAAAGTGATAGACACTGTACTCATAGTTTAGTGAAACAAATTTAATAAAATCCGTCGGTGTTTTTATGGATAAAATCGCTGAAAAATGGGAAAAAAAAAAAAGAAAAACTGTTCAAAAAACTCTCTTCCGGTCCGGACAGAGTTCTTTTTCAAACTCAGAATTAAATAATATTAATTCTAATTAATATATTATTTAGATGAAGGAATCGCATAATTAAGTAAATTAGCACTTTATAGGGAAGACATACCTCTCCCATCTACCTCTAAACCCTTCTTAAATTAATTTTCTCAGAGAAATGTTTCAAATCAAAGATGTGGCTCCCTAATACGTGTTGTTGAATTGATCACAAGCTTAAAGAAAATCGTTAGAGCTATCTAAGAGAATATCACAAAAAAAAAAAAAAAGTGAAAAATTCATTCGGTACAATGGTAATTCCAAAGGAATTTTAGGCAGCTAACTTACTGTTCGGATCCCACGATGATGGTACTCAAATGGAATGTAAAGTTTGGACTTTTCTGCGATGTTATGTTTTTCAGCTATACTGTTCACATACATACATACATTTACGGTGAACATAATTACGAAAATGTGACACGATCGCACGCAATACATCCTCTTATTGCAGAAAGTGAATAAAAAATAAAGTTGATTTCTTTCAACAGTATGTGATATTATAATAAAACTGCCATGTCACCTTTTTGAGTGCAGAAAACTAAATAAATAAGTGATCAATTACAAATATACGTACCAATTAAAATTATTGAAATACGAGGGCTGCTATTTATATTTCTGGCCTTGGTAACACTGATTGTTGCTAGGCACCAGCTGATGTTTCCAGTGCAACCTTCACATTGTTAAACATAACCTCAACCAAAACATTTTGTCATTTCATTGTTGTTAGTGTTAGTGATAGCAGGTTGAAAAAGTGATCTTAGGAGAAAATGGAATTAACTCGTGAACATTTTCGTGCAATAATTTTTCATAACTTTCGACGTGGCCTGACACGACAACAGTGCACAGATGAACTTAATTCCTTATATGGTAATGAAGCACCTTCTTACAGCACCATTAAAAACTGGTATAACGAATTCAATCGTGGCCGACGATCACTCCAGGACGAATCCCGTGAAGGTCGTCCAACAACGGTTGTTGTGCCAGAAAACGTCGATGCCGTGCATGAGCTAATAAAGCATGATCGTCATGTAACATATCGCGAGATTGAAGCATCTTTAGGCATTAGTATGACAAGCATCAATAAGATTTTGCATGTGAAAAAGGTTTGTTCGCGTTGGATACCGCATAACCTGACAAACGCACAAAAGGATGCTCGTGTTGATTGGTGCAAGAAAATGTTGAAGAAATTCGCTCAAGGTGCATCAAAAGCAGTTTATAATATCTGCACAGGTGACGAATCATGGATATACTCATATGATCCTGAAACAAAACAGCAATCCACCGTATGGGTCTTTCAAGACGAGCCCAACCCAACCAAAGTTGTTCGTGGAAGAAGCACATCAAAGCAAATGGTTGCCTGTTTCTTCGGCATTACCGGTCATGTGGCGACTGTGCCATTAGAGGAACGTAAGACGGTCAATTCGGAATGGTACACCACTATTTGTTTGCCAGAAGTCTTTGAGAAACTTCGGGAAAAGTCAAAGAAAAGACGCATCATTCTGCATCACGACAATGCGAGCTGCCACCGATCGGCTGAAACAATGGAGTTTTTGACAGGGCAAAACATTGAATTGATGGGTCATCCACCGTACAGCCCTGATTTGGCACCTAATGATTTCTTTTTGTTCCCGAACATCAAGAAAAAACTACGTGGACAACGGTTTCCTACTCCTGAAGAAGCAGTTGCTGCATTCAAAACCCATGTTTTAGAAGTACCTAAATCGGAGTGGAAAAAGTGCTTTGAAAATTGGTTCAACGCATGCAAAAGTGTATTCATCTTCATGGGGAATATTTTGAAAAACAATAAAATCGATTTTGTCTTTAAATGCTTGTGTTTTCATCCTTAGGCCACAAATATAAAGAGCAGCCCTCATATAATAATTTTATCTAAAGAGAAGTAATATGAGTCCCTTTCATAAAAGGTAATGCTATTTAAACAATGATAATGATATAATTATGACAAATAAAGTGGTATAATTCATGTAATTAGAAAGGAAAAAACTGTTATACTAATAAATACAGTGAAGAATTTTATGCAACAGAACTAGAACAACGCCTCGTTTAATAATAAGGCCGGCTTTACACAAGATCAGCTATGTTATCAATCAATAATCAATTTTCTAAGTTTCACTAAGTAATAAAAAATAAAGATCTTGTAATTTGTTTCGTTTTTATTATAATAATCTTCATAAAAACATAAAATTCCTTCGTTTTATTTGTTCATTTCAAACATGAAATTAACTTAATTTAGCTTCACTAAAGAAAAAAAAAAATCTGGCGTGAAACACTCACACAACTTTCTCTTACTCCAGTTCTCAAAATTATAATTGATAAATTTTATAGTTGTGGGTAGAAAATTTAATGAATTTGTCGAAAAATGAAAAAAAAACCATTTCTTGAAACTCGGAATTTTGGCCATCTATTTATTTCTAATTAATTTTGTTTGGATGATAGAATTGTATAATTAACTATGATAGCACTTTAGAGAAAAACAACATAACCCCACCTATCCTCCAAAAGTACCACCCTTAAATGAATTTTCCCAGAGAAATGTTTTAAATAAAAGTTGTAGATCTTTATATGTTTAGTTTATATATGGGAAGTTTCAAGAAAATAGTCGAAAAAATTTTTGAGAAAATCGCGAAAAAGTGAAAAAAAAATCATTTAGTAAAGTGGTAATGTAAACACAGTTACGGTTATCCAATTTTTTTTGAAACTCGGAATTTCAACAACATATTCAATTCTAATTAACCTTATTTAGATGATAGAATTTGTGTAATAAACTGAAATAGCACTTTAGATGAAAACCTAACCCCACCTCTCCACCATAACTGCCCTTAAATGAATTTTTCCAGAGAAACATTGGTACTGTATAGAGCAAAGAATAGCGCTACTTTTCCCCCCAGAATCCCCCAAAAAATAGATTTTCCCGCGAAAATGTTTTAAATAAATGTGTAGGTCCCTTATATATTTTTACGTGCTCTCGTATTTGTCCTAGCAGCTAACGCACTTTTTTTTGGTGCAACAATTCTGAGTTCAAGCCTCGAAGGCTTAAACAGTGTTGTCTCAGCATTTTGAGAAAATATACAGTTAGTAGTAGCTAAACTTGGCAGCGAAGAAGGCCAGAACTAAACGTTGGTGGAAACCGCGGCTTGCTTATCACAAGCCCACCTCACAATAAAAAATCGCCGTCTGACAAGTGCTGCCCTTCATGGGCTATTGCGCTAAGATTTTGTATATACAAGGTGTCCCATTTAAACGGTTCACTTTTGAAATAACTCTTAAACGAAGCAAGATATCTAAAAAGAAAACATAACGTTTGTTGAAGTATTTGCGCTCTAGTTTATGAAGTTGTTAATGTTATTTGATTTGATTGCTGCCTTACACCTGAAATCGGAGGTTGAAAGTGGCGATTTCCTTTTTACCCCCACTTTTTACTGCTGTATTGAAAACTATTAAAAAAAATGAAGAAAAATGCCGTTAATTTCCCTTAAATTTTCAAACCGTTGCCGAGATATTCAATCATAAAGATTAAATTTCCTTCGTTTTTTTCCTATTTCTCTGTTTCATAAACTGAAATTAAAAGAGGATTTACTTATTCATTTGAAATAAATTCAAATATTGACAACACTTAAAACCTATTTTAGAACCATAAGGGATTTGAAAATCAGGTAGAACATCATTAAAACAAAACAATATTCAAGTTTATTAACAAATATATTTTCATTTTGAATAAATAGAAAATAAATATATTTTCTATTTATTCAAAATGAACTCCTCAGCTTAACCGGCCACAAGCACACTCGCTGCCCAACAGCGGATGAAGTTGCTAACCGTATCATGTCTGCCGGAATTGCTAAGCAGGTTTGGATTAAGTCTTCTTCTAAGTGCTTCTGGAGTTGTTGGCTCCCTTGCATAAATTTTTTAAGATATCCCCAAAGAAATATATCAAGAGGGGGTTAAATCTGGCGATCTGGCGAGGAGAAAAGTGAATAAGATGTTCAGTAGCCGCTGGATCGGGAGACAGGGAGCGGTGAGCTAGTCTTCCAGATCGCCAGATTTAACCCCTCTTCAATTTTTCCTTTGGGGATATCTCAAAGAAAAAATTTATTTCAGGGAACCAACAACTCCAGAAGCAGTTAGAGAAGACTTAATCCAAACCTGCATACAGTTCATTCAAATCTGCATGTTTATATATTTACAAAATTTATAGAAAATTCGATGGTTTTTTTTACGAAAAAAATCATGATAAAGTAGATTTTTAATTAGCAGGAAAACTGGACACTCAACAGGGAATACGACTGTTCAAACATTTTATGATTTCTGATATTTATGGATATTCAGAAGTGAATGTATTATCATATACTAATTAGATGTAGGTAATAACGATATCTGCTGGTTCATAAAGTACAAAAAAATTATTTATTGGTTTAAATTATCACATATTTGAAAATAATAAAATTAAAATTTCGGATTAAAACTGTATTATATAATGATAATCTTCATTAGCAAACACACTAATAATAAATGGATTATAGCAATAAAAACTTTATGAATAATTGTTGTGTAATTTACAAAATAAATGTATTAATTTAAACGAGAGACTAGTAATATTATTAATTCAAATTAATTATTCAAATATTGTTTAAAATTAAATTTTAAATTATTCTTAAAGATCATCAAAACACTCACACAACTTTCTCTTACTCCAGTTCTCAAAATTATAATTGACAAATTTTATAGTTTGTGTACCAAATTTAATGAAATTCGTCAAAAACTTATAAAAACGGTACAGTAAAAGCGCACTTCCGGTTTACTAATTTCTTGAAACTCGGAATTTTAGCCATCTATTTATTTCTAATTAATTTTGTTTGGATGATAGAATTGTATAATCAACCGTATGATAGAACTTTAGATGAAAACATAACCCCATTCCTCCTCCAAAAGTGCACTTAAATGAATTTTCCAAGAGAAATGTTTTAAATAAAAGTTTTAGATCATTGTGTTTAGTTTATACAGGATGTTTAAATAAAAAAATCGTTGGAGCCATTTTTGAGAAAATCGCGAAAAAGTGGAAAAAAAAAAATATCATTCAGTAGTGTTAAAATAAACGCACTTTATCCGATTTTTTTCAAACTCGAAAATTCAACCACATATTTAATTCTAATTAACATTATTTAGATGGCAGAATTGTTAAATAAACTGAAATAGCACTTCAGATGAAAACCTAACCCCACCGCTCCCCTATAACTGCCCTTAAATGAATTTCCCCAGAGAAACATTTCAAATAATATGGTAGATCTTTGTATGTGTAGTTGATATAGCAAGTTTGAAGATAATTGTCGGAACCATCTTTGAAAAAAAAAACGCCAAAAAGTAGAAAAAAACAACAAGTAAAGTGGTGGGTGGGAGGGATTAGCTAAGTGGTTAGCGCGTTGGACTCCCACGCGGAGGTCCCGGGTTCGAGTCCCCTGCTACCCTTAGATTTTTTTCTTCCTAGGAGCCTCTACAGCTCACTGTTCGGTGATGGACAGTGTTGTCTGTAGCGAGAGAACACTGTCTGGAGGTGGGCAGTGCACTGAGAAGGCTACGGGCGCTAATGATCACAGATGTTGAAGCGCCTTCAATTAAAAAAAAAAGAAAGAAAGTAAAGTGGTACTTCCGGTTGAGGAATTTTGACAGATGACCACTGTCAGATGCCACGGTGATGCCTAAACGGAATATCAAGTTTCAACTTTCTACGGTTTTCCGTTTTTGAGCTATGCTACTCACATACATACATACATACACACACACACACACACACACACCACACAACAGAAGAGAGAGAGAGAGGAGAGAGAGAGAGAGAATATTTGGCTAAAAACACTTTTTGGAACAGGGGGACCCAAAACGGATATTCCGGAAAACGATATCGAAAAGGTGACCACGCACACCCCCCCCAAGAATTCCTCTTACTTAGAGTAAGAAAAGCAATATATGGTGTGGAAATATACTGTCAAATTGACAAATTTTATAGTTAGTTCATCAAATTTAATGAAATATGTCGGAGGATTTATGGAGAAAATCGTGAAAACTGAAAAAACTGTTCAGTAAAAACGCACTTCCGGTTTACTTTTTCTTTTTTTGAAACTCATAATTTTAGCATTCTATTTATTTCTATTTAATTTTATGTCGGTGGTACAATTGTATGAACACGTAAGATAGCACTTTAGAAGGAAAACATAAAACCCCTTCCCCTTCCTTCCCCTAGCAAGTTTAATGAAATTGGTCAGTGTTTTTATGGAGCAAATCACAAAAACTGAAAAAATTGTTAAGTAAATACGCGCTTCCGGTCTTCTTCTGATTTTCTTCAAACTCGGAATTTCAACAACACATTTAATTCTATTTAATATTATTAAGATGATAGAACTGTATATAGTAAACTGAAATAGCACTTTAGAGGACAATCACCACCTCCCCTTCTCCCAAAAGTGCCCTTAAATGCATTTTCCCGGAGAAATGTTCCAAATAAAAATTGTAGCTCTTAGTATGTGTAGTTGATAATCCATGTTTAAAGAAAATTTGTTGGAGCCTTTTTAGTAGAAAATAGCAGAAAACTGAAAAATACATCCTAATAAAAAAAACGCACTTCCGGTCATGCGATTTTTTTTAAAAACTTGGAATTTCAACAACACATTTAATTCTCTAATTAACATTATTTAGATGATGGAATTCTATAGTAAACTGAAATAGCACTTTAGAGGAGAACCTAACCCCTTCCTTTCCCCCAAAAAGTATCCTTAAACATTTCCCAGAGAAAGGTTTCAAATAAAAGTTGTAGATTTTTTCAAAGAGTAGTTGTTAAAAAGTTTGAAGAAAATCTCAGAATCATTTTTTGAGAAAATCGCAACAAGTGAAAAGTAAAGTAGTACTTCCAGTGGAATTTTGCCAGATAACCTACTGTCGCGGATCCCATGGTGATACCTACACAAAATATCAAGATTGAACTTTCTATGATTTTTCGTTTTTCAGCTATGCTGTTCACATACGTACATATAGACCGACACACACACACAGACCATTTTCTAAAAGCCACTTTTTTGGACTCAGGTGACCTCAAAACGGATATTTCTGGTGAAAACTTGATATCGAAAATTTTGACACGATTACAATAATTCCTCTTACTAGGAGTAAGAGAAAAAAAATCAACAAAATTTTAGTATTCTATCAATTCTACATTCATTAAGAATGTTTTCTTAGAAATCTCTAGCATTCTTCCATGGCATTAGCTAAACCATAAAAAAAATCAAATTAAATAACCGATTTTGTTTATAATTTAAGATAAATCAGTTACAAAACAAAAGACTAGTAAACCTCATCATTTCAAAATGTCGCCCAGACTTGTCAGGACGTTGCGACAGCAACAGGGACAAGCTCCCATTTATCCCAGGCATAGCGGGAAATACCAGAAACTATGCGAGGAGTTGGAGGTAGACCCGATTTTGGGTCTGCCTTCGGATATAATGGCTCCTAGATACGACTTCCAAAAACCCTTTAAAGTCTTGATATTAGACGAGAGGCATGGAAGGACGGGCCGCCAATTTCAGGCGAAACTATGTGGTTCACGGTCGGATCTAAGATGGAGGAAGGAGTGAGAGCTGGCGTGTTCGGGGCTTATCCGAGATGTAATATCTCGATGAGCCTGGAAAGGGCGGAGCTAGTCGCAATTCTTACCTGCGTCGCCGAAATAAGAAGATGGGGAGGGCATAACTCCAGAATCGTCATTTATTCGGATAGACAGGCTGCCCTGCGGGCAATTGACTCGTGGGAGATCAGCTCATGGCTGGTATGGGATTGCCTAGGTGTCCTTAGAGTCACCGAGGTAATGAGGCGGCAGATCGTTTGGCCCGGGGGAGATCCATCGGAACACTTATAGGGTCGGAACCGTTCTGTGGTGTCTGAAGGACATGGATGCACGACCTATCAAGGGAATGGTGGGTTAAAATCCCAGGCCGGAGGCAGGCGAAAACATTTATTTATAGCTACTCGCCCAGGATAACTGCAGAATTACTCCAGCTAGGCCGAGTGGCCAAGGATGGCACTTGGCGTTCTCGCTGGCCATAGCAGACTTAATAAGCACGTGCATCGCATGAGTCTGGCAACGGATAGCCGGTGTAGGTTTTGTCAGGAAGAAGAGGAAACCGCACTGCACGTGCTATGTCAGTGCGAGAGGCTAGTATGGCTAAGGTACCGCCTCTTCGAAGAAGAAAAGCTGGTGCCTGCAAGCCTCAGCCAGGGACCCCTTTCAGGCTATTAAGTCTATTAAGGCAGACAGGGCTCGAGAGGGTGCTCTAATTGACCATTCGGGAAGACCTCCAGAGACTCCACATTACGATGAAGGATAGGACGAGGGTAGGGTCTCCAACTTAGGGGGTGCCACAATAGACCCACGGGGGGTCGCGGTGGCGCAGGCTGAAGAGCTAATCCCCCCAAAGAATCTAATCTAATCTAGACCTGTCAGAAGTTTCATATAACAAAATAAAAGGGAATGCTATAATAGAATATCACATTAGGTCGATCTTATTGAAATTCCTTAAATATTTCCTATATACACATTCTGTAGGCAGTAAGAATATATTGAATCAGTGATCACAAAAA